>JANHGL010020160.1:0-13410 GCA_024611195.1 Ceyx melanurus
AGCTGGGGCTCTTTAGCCTGGAGAAGAGGAGACTGAGGGGGGACCTCATTAATGTCTATCAATATGTTAAGGGTGAGAGTAGAGAGGATGGAGCCAGACTTTCCTCAATGTCATCCAGTGACAGGACAAGAGGCAATGGGTGCAAGTTGGAGCACAAGAGGTTTAAGGTTAACACAAGCAAGAACTTTTTCTCAGTGAGGGTGACAGAGCACTGGAATGGGCTACCCAGGGAGGTTGTGGAGTCTCCATCTCTGGAGACTTTCAAAACCCGTCTGGATTAGTTCCTGGGTGACCTGGTCTAGGTGATCCTGCTCAGGCAGGGGGTGTTGGACTAGATGATCTTCTAGGTCCCTTCCAATCCCTAATATCTGTGAATCTGTGAATTTTTCCACAGGCTGATGCATGACAGGGAATGTGAAACACCCTCATGATACCATGGTCTTTGAAACAATTGTCTATAAGATTTTTGAAATTACTCCCATTGTCATACTCAATTCTATCTGGAGTTCCATGTTGCCAGAGGATCTGCTTCTCAAGGCCCAGGGTAGTGTTCTGGGCAGTGGTGTGGGGTACAGGATGTTTCCAACCAGCCAGTTGTTGCCTCCACATCATGAGCACACAATGCTTACCCTGATGGGTTTGAGGGAGTGTGATGTAATTCATCTGCCAGGCCTCCCCGTCTTTATACTAGGACCACCTTCCCCCGTACCACAAAGGTTTTAACCATTTTGCATGTTTGATTGTAGCGCATGCTTCACGGTCGTGGAGGAACCAAAGCAACAGTGTCCAGAGTTAAATCCACCCCTTGGTAATGAGCCCATCAGTATATTGCATCCATCCTTTCTCTGATCTGAAGTATCATGAGCCTGACAAGGAAAAATACTTCACCTTTATGTTCCTAGTCTAAGTCTGTATGGAACACTTTAGCAGCCTGATCCACGTGATGGTTGTTTTGATGTTCCTCAGTGGCTCGAATTTGAGGTCAGTGGGCATCCACATGATGAACTTTGACAACCAGCTTTTCTATCTAAGCAGCAATGTCTTGCCACAGTGTGGCAGCCCAAATGGGTTTGCCTCTGCATTGCCAGTTATTCTACTTCCACTGTTTTAGCCATCCCCACAAGACATTTGCTGCCACCCATGAGTCAGTGTAGGGAGAGCAACGGCCACTTCTCTTGTTCGGCAATGTCTAAAGCCAGCTGGATGGCTTTTACCTCTGCAAACTGACTTGAGTCACCTTCTCCCTGCTGCTTCTGCTACTCGTTGTGTGGGACTCCAAACAGCAGCTTTCCACTTCCAATGGTTTCCTGTAAGATGACAAAATCTATCAGTAAACAGAGCATATTGCTTATCAGTATCTGATAACTGATTATATGGTGAGGCTTTGTCAGCACGTGTCAGCACCTGTTCTGGTGACATTGCAAAGTCTGTAACTTCTGGCCAATCCATGATCACTTATAAGTTTCCCAGATGACTGAGATTCCCTGTTCAAGTTCTCTGTGTGATTAATGCAGCCCTCTTACTCCAGGTAGCAGCTGTGACATGATGAGTGGAAGGGAACTTACCTTTGAACATCCAGCCTAGGACTGGTACCTCTGGTACCAGGAGGAGCTGTGCTTCATTACCAATCACTTCCAAAGCAGCTCAAACTCCTTCATTTGCTGCCAATATTTCTTTTTCAGTTGGAATATAGTTGGCCTTGGAATCTTTGTATCCTTGACTCCAAAATCCTAAGGATTTTGACCTTTGTATCCTAAGGTCAGCCTCGAGTTTCCCCTGGTGCGTTCTGCCAGAAGCTCCAGGTAGGACCATTATTTCCAGCTGCAGTATGAAGCACATTTTTAGTGTCCTGTCAAGTCTGGACTGGCCCAGGGGTTGGTGCATGTATGATCTCTGGTTTGATCTGCTCAAAGGCCTGGTTTTGTTCAAGACCCCTGTGAAAAATGTTTTTCTTTTGAATCACTTCACTGAGAGTTTTTACAATCTCACTGTAAGCATAAATGTGCATTCTCCAGAAACTCAGAGCAAGGCTTTTGATACTGTATCCCATGAGATCCTCACAGTCAAGCTTGAGAAGTGTAGATTTGAGTCATGGTGTAATAAGGTGGATTGGGAACTGGCTGAAGGACAGAGCTGAGAGCTGTGGTCAGTGGAGCAGAGTCTGGCTGGAGACTTGTGACTAGTGGAGTCCTCCAAGTGTCAGTGCTGGGTCCAATGTTATTCAATATATTCATCTATGATCTGGACAAAGGGATAGAGTGACTCTCAACAAGTTTGCTGATGACACCAAAGTGGGGGGAGTGGCTGACACACCAGCAGTCTGTGCTGCCATACAGTGTGACCTGGACAGGCTGGAGAGCGGGGCAGGGAGAAATGTAATGAAATTTAACAAGAGCAAGTGTAGAGTCCTTCATCTAGGGAATAATAACCCCATGGATCAATACAGGCTGGGGGCTGATCTGTTAGAGAGTATCTCTGGGGAAAAGGACCTAAGGGTCATGGTGGACAGGGGGATGGCCATGAGCCAACAATGTGCCCTTTCATTGGCCAAGAAGGCCAGTGGCATCCTGGGATGCATTAAGAAGACTGTGTTCATCAGGTCAGCATTGGTTCTTCTCCCCCTCTACTCTGCTGAGTGAGGCCCCACTGAGGGCCAGGGTGAGGACCCACCTGGAATACTGTGTCCAGTTCTGGGCACCACAGTTCAGGAAGGACAAAGAGCTACTGGATAGAGTCCAGCACAGGATCACTAACATTATTAAGGAAGAGGAGCATCTCCCTTATGAGGACAGGCTGAGAGAGCTGGAGCTCTGTAGCTTGGAGAAGAGGAGACTGAGGGGGGAACCTCATCAATGTCTATACATATGTTAAAGGTGAGTGTAAGGAGGATGGAGCCAGACTCTTCTCAGTATCATCCAATGATAGGACAAGAGGCAATGGGAGTAAGTTGGAGCACAAGAGATTTAGGGTAAACACAAGGAAAAACTTTTTGACAGTGAGGGTGACAGAGCTCTGGAACAGGCTGCCCAGGAAGGTTGTGGAGTCTCCTTCTCTGGAGACTTTCAAAACCCTCCTGGATCTGTTCCTGGGTGACTTGGTCTAGGTGATTCTGCTCTATGCTCATCTGGACTAGCTGATCTTCTAGGTCCCTTCCAACCCCTAACATTCTATGAAATGCTCCAAGGAAGGAACCAAAAGAGTACCTGTGCCATGGCAAGTAAAGCTGGAAGTGCAGCCCAAGAGGGCAAAGAGAGTGGAGAGGATCCACAAACCCTCCAGATCCCTCAGCTTAACACTGAATATGCCATCTATGGGATGGAATCCCTCACTGGTCAGTTTAGGGTCACCTGTCCTGCCTGCTCCTCCAGTAGTGACCTTAGTCTACACACCAACCCTTGGTACTAACTCTAAACATGGGGTGTTGTCATTGCCAGAAGCAGACCCTCCCAGGAAAACTCACTACTGATTGCAGACAGTGCAGTTAGAAGAACTGAAATGAGAATTAAAGTCACTGAACATAATTAGTTCTGTTCTCAGCTCAAACCAGGGCACATATTAATACTCTTCCTTTGGGTTTAAATTATCAGTTCACTTTTGGGGTAAAATAATTCCAAAAATGTATTGCAGGAAATACAATTCATTTTCTGGCTTTCAGATCATGCCATTTTTATGCTGTGCTTTTGGGAATTTAGTCTTGCAGACCCAGACTTGTCTGCATTTTTACTCAAGCTGAGATATTCTGGATGTACTGAAGTGCTCTGTAATGACAAGTTCTGTCAGTAGAGGATCTGTCTGTCCTTAAGGTTGAGAAGGGGTACAGTTAGAGTTTACAAAATGAGTATTGGGTGAAATTGTTTTACACATGGTTAACTTAATTATTAATAACATGCATATAATATGTTTGCACTGTAACATCTCTTGTAAACGCAACCTTGAATTTTAACAAGTTACAAGGCTTATCTATTTAAAATACAATACCATTTAATTATTACAATAGTTAGCTTTAGAGTCTTGAATAATTTTACTTTTTTGTTCATCAAATCAAAGAGCTGAAGAAATACCACTTTTCTGTTGAAAATTGCCCTTTTGTGCCATTGTTTTTATCTATCAGGGTTAAAACTTCTGTTTATTTTCAAAAGTTTCAAGATCCATGTTTCTGCTGGATTGAGGTAGTGTTTCAAATAGTATATCAACAGTGTGGTGTGCTTAGTTTAACCTGAGCAAAGATTGTTTCATCTTTAAGTGTTTTTTTATCTAGGATCATACAGGGAATCTTTAAACTGAGATTCGGAATCTCTTGGAGAATAAACCTGCTGTGATCATTAGTATTCTCTTGTAAACGATTCTGAGAATAAAAAAGTGAATAGCATCTCTAATGGCTCCAAAGGGACTGCAAGCAAATGTACTCATTGCTTAGGCTTGTTGATATTTCATACCAAACCCGTTCAGTGCCTGGAACATAGCATTCACAAAACACTTCATGGAATGGCTTGCTATCATTTTAAATGTTTTGTGTCTTTGCATTAATCTTGTGTGTGGGAAATCAGTTCCAGGATGTTAGTACACCTGTTTGAAGTAGTCCAATTGCAAATAAACAGTGTTTAGCTCACTAGGTTTTCCCAAGCCCTGTGATGAGGATATAGAGCTTCAGAATCTTTGCTTAGAGTGCACTGCACAGTGAGAGCACTCGATCATTTCCACCAGTGCCAAAGGTGCAGTGTCAGTACTGCATGAACGGACTATTTCAATGGCTTTAAATCCAAATCAAGTGGCAATAGAATCCTTATGTCTGGATTGGTATTTTATAACCAAAGACCATTCTGACTTGCATTTTGCTTAGATGTTATTACCTCCTGCTTTATTAACTAGTTTGCTGCCTTTGTTGGGTCATCTAAATCCAATGTGAGCCCTTGTACAAAAGAGATACAGTATCTTGTATATTTTTTTTCTGAATTATCATACTATGCTGACTGTATTAGCAAGAGAATAGGCACTTTCTGATTTTCACACACCTGTTTTGTAGTACTGAGTATCCAACCTACCAAGTTCATTACAACTGAGAGTCCCTCTATTGTGAGTCACCTGGATTGAATATGTAGCTGAAAACCTGATGCTTGATGTCACAAAACTCATTGGTTTTGAACCTTGTCACATTTCCAAGGTCTAAGTGCCGTACAGGTTTGGGACCTATTTGGAGCTCCAACATAATATGAAAAAAAATTGAGTAACTTATTACACAATAGCTACCACTCAGATGTGTTATTTGTCCACTGCTGTTTCATAAGGACATACTTGACATAATTTGTAAGGCAGTGTTTTTAATACTTATCATTGCTTCAGATTTGCAGGACAGCTCATATTCTGCAACAGCCTTCTCTTTATATTTTCTGTTATTCCATGCAGCTAGCTATCAATCCATACAAAATTAGTACTGAAAAATACTTTTCTTGCATTATTTTCTGAATGAATTGTCTCCTCTGCTCCTGCACTGTATTCATAATTACTTTCAGGTTCCGAAGAGACTTGTTTTATTACACAGATGTTTTTTGTAATTTTTTACTGCTAGTATTAATAACTGAGTAGACTTACCTCCAATGTTTGTCAGCGTCTTTCATAATGGGGTGTGGAATCTGTGTCTATATTGCTTCTATCTGTGCTTTTACATTCATTTGAGTTCATTTGCAGGACTTCGCACATCTAATTGTTTCTAATGCACTGAAGAACCCATTTGACACAAAGATAAAGCAGATTAAAAAGTAGAAGTTAATTGTGCCAATGCTTAGCAAAGTACCATTTAGCTCTTTTATTGTATCACGTGCTTTTCAGGAAATGGTCTCTCTGAACATACTAGAATACTTTCTTCCTGAAATTCTTACATTTTCAAGAGACATTACTCATGTTAGCCCAATATATGGAATATCATTAATTTATTCCCTTCAAAAAATTCAAAAGGATGAGCATAATTATACTAATCCTTGTTTTGTCAAACGATGAGTTTCTTGCTGGGTGTCATAGATTTTTTACGTGAACACTTACAAAAATTATTACATTAAGCATTTATTTAAATACAGGAAACAGAAGGATGAAAGTAACAAATTCTTATTTTACGTATAGAGAAAAATGAATGTCAAATAGTAAGTGCATGTCTTTTAGATGGGCAAGATTTTATTGCCTTACTTTAATAATGATTATAATAGGCTAATTAAATTACTTACACAGATTGCAGGACTTTTTGCTCTCAGAAAAGTAATCAAACAGTGGTATCCAACAGATAGTCAAAGACAACTGTAAGTAAAAATGTTATATTGAAAAACTGTTGCATCTGCTAAGTAATCTCCCATTTCAGAAAAGTGTCTTTGACCTGGAAAGGATTTCTGCGTGCAATATCTTAGGTGAGCCTGACTTGAAGTCAGAACTGATTTTGAACACAGCAGAAGATAATTAATCGAGTTTGGGTAGCCTGAATTGTTTATATATTAATGTTTAATTTAAAGATCTTGTAATCCACCATTTTGGCGTTAAACATGGAAAGGAATAAGAAAAACCTCAGAAAGTGATGCATGTACAGTACTGTACAATATAAGGGCAGTGATGCTGAAATCTAACACATCTTTCAATGCCTTGGATTATAGTTTTTCTCTGAGTATATAGAATAAATAAATGTACTTTTCTTGGTAAAAACAAACAAAACAAAAAAAACCCCAAATGAACAATAATCTTCCTGCACAGGATCGAGGAGATGAATTCACGTACACTGGGAGTGGAGGTAGAGATCTTTCTGGCAATAAAAGGATTGGAGAACATTCATTTGATCAAACATTGACACACATGAATAGGTAAGTTTTGAAGATAAAAACTGTGATCTTTCCCAAATGTCTGCAGTTAATAGGGAAAGTTTGCATTTGGTCATAATTTTCTTTTAATACCCTCAGTACTATTTAGGAAGGGATTATTTTTTAAAATGAAGCATATTAAAAATAAAAGGATTTATTTATTTTATTTAGCAATATCAAGTGAGTCTTCATCTAAAACCTGAACAATAAAGTATTTTGTATTCCTATTTTAACTTTTTTTCTTACTATACATGGTAGCATGGATTTTTTGCTTCCACCAGTTCTGCAGTTAAGTAATACAGTAAGAAGTTCTGTGCTCCTTGATAAAGCATAATTAGGCAAGAGAAATATATTAATTCTTAAAAATATGTGTGAAGCAATCTAGTTTATGAAGGTTTAAAATCTCTTTGTAGGGCATTGGCCCTTAACTGTGATGCCCCACTGGATGACAAAAATGGAGCAGAGTCTAAAAATTGGAGAGCTGGTAAGCCAGTCAGAGTAGTGCGCAGTTCAAAAGGACGGCGAATCAGCAAATATGCCCCAGAGGAAGGCAACAGATACGATGGCATTTACAAGGTATTCTGATTTCTACTGAGTGCAGAATCACGTTTTTTTCTTCAGCTGTTTTGAAAAGTCTCATATGTGTTACTATGCAAATTCTTCGTTATTACTTAAAAGAAATAATTATTCTTTCTTCATAATAGTTTTTTATCCTTGGGTTATTCTGCACAGAACTGAAGTGAAATTATTCCAAGCAGTGATAACAGAATATAGCCCATAATAGGATATGTGAAGTTGAATACATAAAGTACTTTATATGTGACTATTGAGTCACATTCATTGTTGGAAATCAAATTATTTCCTTACTCCTTCAAGCTATATCCTAGCTTTTTGTGAGTTTAATGACTTCTTGGCATCCAAAATAAAGACGTGTGCCTTTTAAGAACACTTTATCAAAAATACAAAAATTTCACACCTGAAGGAAGAGTTGCCTTGTAATAGCAATGTGTCTAAACAGTCTTCTAATTTCTTTTTGAACAACTAATATATGGCCATATACATGTGGTTGGCTCATGATAAAATAAAGGCAGTAATTTTATATATTTTTTTTTAAATTTTTTTTTTTAGGTGGTGAAATATTGGCCAGAAATTGGAAAATGTGGTTTTTTAGTTTGGCGGTATCTTCTGAGGAGAGATGACGTTGAGCCTGCTCCTTGGACTTCAGAAGGAATGGAGCGGTCAAAGAAACTGGGTCTGAGTGTACAGGTTCGAGTTGTTTTTTTTTTGTTCTTGGTTCCTGTAAATGAATTCCAGAAATATAAGTCTGTTAAATTAAAGCCCTGTTTTTTTTAACTTCTACTTTGCTGTGGCAGGATTCAATGCCAAAAACCACTACAGATTGAAGGCTGAAAGAATCCTATAATAGTTGCCCAGCAGAAGGAAAGGCGGATCAAGCTTTCTGCCTTAGCGGCTAATTGCTTTGCATGTATGGATTGAAAAGCTTAAGAGTTTGAATCCATTTAGGCTGGAAAGAATTTCTACAAGTGACTGTTGTTACAGCTGAGTCCATCTGAGAATTTGAAGAAGCTATGCATTTTTAAGTACTTTTCTCTCCTTGTGATAAGGAGCTTTCATGGAGTTTACTTCAGGCACAGAAATAAACTGACCCATGAGGGCTTGGTCACTGCAGAATCCTTGGAAAATTTAAAGACTTAGCATACTGGGGTATTTTTCTTAGCAAAGCAATAGTATGATTTGCATAGTTGAAAGGGCACAGATATGGGTATCAGGTTCCTTTTAATACAATCAAATCTGGATTAAATTCTTTGACTTGAATACTCTTTCTCAACAACAGATAGTAATTTAAATGATTTCTCCATTATGCAGGGTTTTAAAAATTATTTTGTAGTTATTTCAATATTTCTAGTCACAGAGTTTTAAAGCCTTTTAGAAATCAGTCTTGTTTGTATTTGTGTATTCCTGTATGCTGGTGGGTTTTGTTTTAAATCCATGCTTTTTTATTTTAGTATCCAGAAGGTTATCTGGAAGCAATGGCCAGTAAGGAGAAGAAAGATAAGGTTAAAAAGCAAACTGTGAAACAGGAGCCAACCAGCCAAAGTAATGGAAACCAGAAAAGGAATATTGATGATGGTATTTCCTTTTCATTTTTTTTCATATTCATCAGCAAAATCTGTCATGTTACGTTTATTAAGCCAGTAGCATGAAAATGCATCCGAAGTATAAAGATATTTGGAATACTTCTATAAATTGATAATCACATGTTCTGTAATTAAGTACTAGTGTAGGAGCTTATCCTATTTACTTCTTTTACATTGTTTGGGGTTTTTTCTCCTAAACTCTGTAGAAGAATGGACAGTCTTCTGTGCAACTCTATGCTGCAGTCCAAAACAATGCTGAGCAGTATAAGTTGGAGTAGGGGTTTGATTGCTGCATTTCCTGAGTGTAATCCATGTTTTAGCCTTCTATAAATAGTTTTGCCTTCCCTTTTATTAGTTCAGACTAACACTCTGCTGTTACTGTGTGTGATGGTAATGATCTTAAGCAGGTATAGAGGAGCCTATGAATACACCCAAAGCCATGAGGATGGGAGATGGAGGGAAAGGAGAGGCTTTTCAGCTGACCCAAGAGCAGCAATGGCTGATTAGAGAAGACTGTCTGAACCAGAAACTGTGGGATGAAGTACTTGCTTCTCTTAAGGAAGGACCAGTATGTTTCCTACACACATAATTTTTAATATTTATATCTTCTTGAGACTGTTATGAGAAATCTTGGTTCTCTCTTAAAAAATAATTTGCTTGTTGAAGTTTTGCTGAATACAGATCATGTCCAGAATTATTTTTAGTTGAAGAAATAATCCTTGCTTGTACAATTTGCTGCTGATGGCTCAGTTTACTCTGGCACAATTGAGATCTTACTCAAAAAAAAAAGAAATTTGAAGTTCCAAGTGGCTTTTTTTGTTTTTTGTTTTATTTTCATTTTTGAAGAGAGCATGTTTTCTCTGGAATTATAGATGTATTTTTGTGCTGTTCTGGAGAGAGAAATCAAATGTGAAGAAAGATGGTTCTAGTTATTACTCTTTGTTTAGACAGAAAATACAGCTTTCTTGCATTGTTTAGAAAGATTAAAGTACTGTCATCTTCAAATTTATATATGAAACAAAAATATTTTAATCCAAATCTAGATTATCCCACTCTTTAGACAGGGAACCCTAAGTAAGAGATAATATACTTTCCTTCTGCTAAATGTCAAGAGAATAGCAAGAATAGCTCAAGACTGAAGAGACTATAAATACTACTATTAAAAAAAGTCCACAAAAGACATACCTCCTGAAATATTATGCCTTTCAGTGATAATTAATCTTACCAATGTCAAGTTCATAATAATTTTAATTGTTTTGCAGAAGAAATCAAGACACTAAGAAGTCAAAATAACTTGACAGAACTCAACTTGGTGAAAAACAAACTATTGCTTGAAAAATTAATATCTAAAAACTGACAAAAATTATTAGTTTATTTGAGAATTACCAGTGGTTATTTATTGTGCTTCTGTATCAGAAACAGCATCTATTATTCCCTGTTTTTCCACTTACAGTACTATTTTTTGCTATAGTGCTGCTGCGGTTGCTTTTGTATGGGAACTATGTAAAGTTACTCACTTCTATCTGTCTTCTGTCCAGTGTTGGTAATTACTAGAAGGAATTTCATCTAAAGTGGTGCATGATGACAGGGAATAGAGATATGTGTGTAAAATGGTGAAAACGGAAATTTTAAAGTTGTTGAGTTACTGATAAGTCATTTTCCAAAGATTTCTACCCATCATTTTGTGAAGATTTCCATTTGGTTGCCACTAAAGGCAATAAGAATCACTGTTAGCTTTATGTTGATACTGTGAAAATGTAGATACTGCTGCTTGAAAGAACCACCTTCCCTTCTAACTAAATAAAATATGACTTAAGATAAATCTGGTATTTTAAAAATCATTAAAAAGAAACGTATTTTGGTTACCCATAGATTTGCTTTCTTTTTTCCTATAGTCAAGCTTGTATTCTTGAGATATAACACTGACATGCTAGAGGTAAACATGCCTGTGTTGTCAAAACACCTGACAGAGATATGTCTTGGGATTCCTCAGAAAAGACCTGAGAAGACTTATAAACCAGTGAGGTCTATTTACAAACTGCAGAGAATTTGGCCTGAGGAGATAAGAAGCCATTAAGCTGGCACAGGAGGAGGTGCAGAAGTGGCTTTCTTAGCAGAACTTCCATTGTCAGAGGAGCAGAGATCTGTCAGGATCATGCAAACTTCTCTCAGCAGTTAATAAAGACAGTTTATAACTTTTCTGACCAATATTAATAATCAGGAATGAGGGGCCTCCAAGACTGATTTTGTTTTTAACAATACTCATACAAACAAATAATCTTTAAAACATTAATTCTCTGATTTGTAGAAGAAAGGGGAAATGAAGCAGTTAAGGACCTGCTTCCTGATTATTTTAGAAAGCTGCACTCATGGATATGAAGGAATTAAGAACTTCTGGAAGTTCATCACTTATGTAACAAGTGGCATTTACAAGAACTGTAATAGAGTTTCTTTTGTATTCCTTTGCCTTACACTAGAATTTTCTGAAGAAACTGGAACAATCCTTTATGTGTGTCTGCTGCCAGGAGCTAGTTTACCAGCCAGTGACAACAGAGTGCCTCCACAATGTCTGTAAAGTAAGAATACACTTGGTCTTGCTCTGCACTGTTTTCTTGGCTCTGAGACACCAGTCACCAAACCCATATGTGTTTTAAACAATAATTATTGTCTAAATAATGTGTTAATAATTAATCTGAGCAGAAACATTCAACAAGTTTGCATTCAGTGATTGCTGTACAGTTTTAATTTTATGTAACAGAGAGTGGAAGGACATTTAGTATAATTCCTGATAGACATAATGAGTGAAGTTTACCATTGCTATTTTTCCTTTGCTATCAGTGGAATTACAGTAAGAATTGGTTTGGTCCAGGAGCTAGGTGTTGGTCCAGTAACAACAATTTTATTTTACATACTTAAGGAATAAAACCACATTTTATAATTGTGTAACACTTCTATTAGTTTTTGAAAGATGCAAGGTAAATACAAGAAAATTATTCGTTATTTGGAGTAAGCTATCATGCTATTCTTCGCATTGTTTATGTTTGGTAGGAAGGCCACAAAGTCAATTAATAACTTGAGTATCTTAAAATCTTGATTAGTTGGATATAATGTAAGGGGTTTGGAATCCAGTTTGTACTACAGGTAATTTTTGTAGCACAGATGTGTACAATATCATCTGCTGAACTGTGCATATATGAACTGAGCCTTCCACACCTAATATTTCTAACTAGGAGCCTGAAATGCCTTAGGCTATTATAACTGATAATGCAAATTCACTGTTCAATAATCATAGAATGTCCTTGGTTGGATGTGACCTTCAAAAAGTCCAACTCCCCTTCAGTAAGCAAGGAAAACCTCAACTAGATGATGGTTCTTCAGAGCGTCATCCTGACCTTGAATGTGTCCAGAGATGGCACTTCCACCACCTTCCTGGGCAGTCTGTTCCAGTGTTCTATTACACTCACCTTCTTCCTAATATCTACTCTAAATCTGCCCTCCTCTAGTGTACAACCATTGCCTCTCATCCTTTTTGTTGTCAGAGGATGAAGGGAGGTAACTAGGAAGGCTAAGGTCTCATTGGAACTGAAACTTGCAAGAGAGGTCAAGGAAAACAAAAAAGACTTCTTCAGATCTATTGCAGGAAAAGCTAAGGTTAGAGGCAGTGTAGGCCCTCTGATGAATTAGATGGGTGCCCTGGTGACAGAGGACACAAAGAAAGCAGAGTTACTGAATGCCTTCTTTGTCTATACTGTCTGACTGTCCTTGGGAACACCTGACACCTGAGGCACCAGAGGATAGCATGACAAAGGAGTCTTTCCTGGTTGATGAGGACTGGGTTAAAGAACAGTTGAGTAATCTGGACATCCATAAGTGCATGGGTCTCAATAGCAGGCACCCATGGGTGCTGAGGGAGCTGGAACAGGTCATTATCAGACCATTCTCCACCCTCTTCAGTAAGTCATGGCAGACAGGAGAGGTGCCTGGGGACTGGAGGAAGGCAAACATCACTCCAGTCTTCAAAAGAGGTAAAGAAGAAGGACCCAGGCAACTACAGACAGGTCAGCCTCATCTCCATCCCTGGAAAGGTAATGGAGCAACTTATCCTCAACGCTATCCTTAGGCATATCAAGGACAAGGAGGTCATTAGGAGCCGTCAACATGGTTTTACCAAGGGGAGGTCATGTTTGACCGATCTGATAGCCTTTTATGAGGACATAACCAGGTGGACAGATGATGGTAGAGCAGTGGATGTGGTCTATCTTGATTTCAGTAAGACATTTGACACTGTCTCCCACAGCATCCTTCTGGCTAAACCGAGGCAATGTGGTCTGGATGATCAGGTAGTGAGGTGGATTGAGAACTGGTTGAAGGAAAGAAGCCAGAGAGTTGTGGTCAATGGGATGGAGTCTAGTTGGAGG
>JANHGL010020160.1:36212-51264 GCA_024611195.1 Ceyx melanurus
AATATTTTGGCTATAGATTTTTCAGAGAGCTACTATAACAAACTCTATGCAGGTCATTTAAAAAGCAAAAACAGAAGTAGCTTTACCTAAATGTCGGTTCCTTTTAGTGATCATTAGGAAAATGGAACTCAGGATATTTCCAGATATGTGCTATGAACTTTATCCCTTCTAAAGACAATAAATATACCTTCTCAAAAAAAAAATAAATCCTTTGGTTCTATTTAATAAGGATATTGAAACATTTGTCTCTTACGATACTCTGTGAAGGATAAATGTATCTCATTTTAGTAAGTTTCTTCAATTTAGCTGCATTAAAAAACTGACAGTAAGGCACTTTGTTTTCATGAAAAACTGCATGAGGGTCTCTAACTCATATTCAATGGAAGTGCTGAGCTGAATGTTAATTACTTTAAATTTCTTCCAAGGAACTGGCCCATTGGACTCAGCACCAGCTTATTTGCTCTTCTTGCAGTGAACTGTCAATGTTTTACTGTAGAGCTGTGCTAAAAGCAAACATAGGGATGCCATCTGTGCTGAGAAGCACTGTGGCACATCTGTGGTCATTTTGGCTGTGTAGCAGAAATGGAAAGTAAGTCTAGATTGTCATCCAGTCCCGCGGGGTTGCAGCTGCAGCTGCTGGGTACAGACATTATTGATTAGGCAACAAAGTAGATGTAAGTAGATGTGAGATGACAGTTAATGCTGATGCTCTTATTTCACAAAAGAGCACCGAATCCAAATAAGGCTGACTGCAAGAAGTTTGATTTGCTGGTTTTCCTACTTTCTCCAGCATTGGAGAAAACACTTCAGTTGAAAGGTCAACATTTTATGGCCTTTTTTTTTTTTTCCCCTTTCTTTCCAATATTATCTTGACTTTACTATAACATTTTAAATCTGGTAAGTGTGAGTGGTAGCAAGCAGCCTGCAGAACCTCTCTTCTGTGCAATTAACCTCTGGATATTTCTCAGCATATAAAGGCCACAGACACTTAAAGCCCAAGGATCTTGAACAGAGTAAGATACAGCAAAACATATGTGGTTAATTAAAAAATAACTGGCTATGGAATAAAATTTCATCCTAATTTGCCTTCCCACTGGGTAAAACTACTCAAAATGCTTGTAAGTGTATGGAGTGCCTGTTTTCCAAAAAGTCTGAGGTCATTTGATTGCCTGGGCTTTAAAATAGATATGAAGGGGGAGGTGGATGTGTCTGGGCTTGATAGAGATACCCTTGGGTGTCATTTGCCAGAACCTGTGGGGCAGTGTGCTGGCATTTTTGACAACCAGGTGGTCTTCCACCCCCCAAGGGTGAAAACTACTCACTCAGTCCCCTCTCTGAAATGCTTATACACAAATGCACGCAGCATGGGGAACAAGCGGGAGGAGTTGGAGATCTGTGTTTGGTCGCAGGGCCATGATCTCATTGCAGTTACTGAGACATGGTGGGATAGCTCTCACTGCTGGAATGTTGTCATGGATGGTTACGTACTTTCTAGGAAAGACAGACCAGCAAGGCAAGGCAGTGATGTTGCTCTTTATGGTCATGAGCAACTGCAACACACTAAGCAGTCCCCAGGGGTGGATAAAGAACATGTTGAAAGCTTGTGGGTGAGAATTAAGGGGCACACAAATATAGGTGAAACTGTTGTGGGTGTCTACTACAGACCACCAAACCAGGGAGAGGATGTTAATGAGGCCTTCTACTGGCAGCTGGAAGTAACCTCAAGGTCACATGCCCTGGTGCTCATGGGTGACTGCAATCACCCTGCTGGAAAGGCCACACAGCAAGGCATACTCAGTGCAGAAGGCTCTCACAGCGCATTGATGACAACTTCCTGGTTATCATCAGGTGATGGAAGTGACAACAAGGAGAGGTGTGCTACTGGACCTTGTACTAATGAACAAAAAAGGTCTGGTCAGGGGTGTGAAGGTTGTGGGCAGCCTTGGTGGTAAGTGATCACAACATGATAGAGTTTAGTATCATACAAGGATGAAGCAAGGCAGTAAGACTGCAACCCTGGACTTCAGGAGGGCTAACTTCTTCCTCTTCAAAGAACGACTTAGTGGACCACATTTTGAGTATTGTGTTCAGTTCTGGTCTTCCCAGTTCAAGAGGGATGGGGAAATACTGGAAAGAGTCCAACAGAGAGCTATGGAGATGATTAAGGGACTGGAACATCTCTCTTACAAGGAAAGGCTGAGAGCCGTGGGACTCTTTAGCCGGAGAAGACTGAGAGAGGATCATATTAATGTTTACAAATATCTACAGGGTGGGGGTCAAGTAGAAGGGGCCAGTCGCTTGTCACTGGTACCCTGTGACAGGACAAGAGGTAATGGTTGCAAGGTGAAACAAAGAAGTTCCACCTCAACATGAGGACAAAACTCTTCTCTGTGAGGGTGGCAGAGTCTGGAACAGGCAGTCCAGAGAAGTTGGGGCATCTCCTTCTAAAGTGACTTTCAAGACCTGTCTGGATCTGTTCATGTGTGGCCTGCCCTGGGTGATCCTGTGCTGGCAGGAGTTGTGGACTTGATGATGATCTCCAGAGGTCCCTCACAACCCCTACCATTCCATGATTATGATCTGGATGCAAGAAAGAAACAAAGACAGATTAACATTCACTAATTGTAGGTAGTTTCCTCACATAGAGGTTATAGTTCCCAGGAAGTCAGGACAGTGACCCTTCCATTCTGAGCAGGCAAATAAGTTCCAAAGCCAAGTACAAAATCAGATTCATAATATATGGGTGTTATTGCACTAAGGACTTTTTTTACTGATGTTTAAAGCCAACTCTGTAAGAGTGTGGAAGAAGAAGATCAAACTCATCTCAGATGTCTAAGAATTTTTTTACATGGTTCTAAAAAAAATTCCTAAACTAATTTCCAAAGGGTTACATAGGAAAATAGACTAGAAAAAGATGGAAAGATGAATAGCCAGTTTTCACTGTGGAGGAAGGTCACTGTAATAGAACATTGCAAATATCTGTGCTGATTTCCTAGCATTTCAACTTGCTCATAATTGTTTTATAATGAAGACATACAGTGAAATGCTAAATATCCTGTTAGTACAAAATCACTGAGGTCACTAAAAGAACTGATTGCATAATTCAGAAAAGTAGTAGAACTAAAAAGGGAATATACTTGAGGCAGACATCAAGAATACTACACAAGAAAACAAATCTAAATAGTACGGAAGTAGGATTGCAGTTTTGAACCGACCACCATTCAGAAGACCTTGCAGTGTTGAAGGGGAAAACTGCAACTGCATTTAAAACTAGAAAGCAAAAAGAGAACAAAGAAAAAGGAACACAGAAGCCCTGAGGATAACCTTGGTTAGAGAAGGGGTTTTTTTTGAGAAAGATGGACAAATAATTGGAATCCAACGAGGTAAACAGAATGAGGATGGTTAACGATGCAATAATAATCTAGACTAAACACATGATATGACAACTGTTAACAGGAAAGAACTGTTCCTCATCTTTTAAGAGTGAGAAGATATTAGAAGAAACTCTTAAGATATCAAGTTCAAAAATATAAAAGGAAGCATTTCTTATGGAGAAATATGATTATATGGCCATACCATAGGTAATGAAGCCGCAGAATGTTTTCACCGAGACACTGTAAATACCAGAAACTTCCTCATAGATGTTCAAGTGATCAGATTCAATTGTAGAAAAAAAATACATAAGCAGTACCTTTGGATTCCTTTGAATCAGAAAGGTCCCATCCTACAGATGTGCAGAAGGTGGAGTCATGTGCTGGGTAAGTATCATTGTATACCTGCTTTGACTTTTACTCATTGTAAGAGGATTCTATCAGCCTACTACTGACCAGTGAAAGAATGGATGATGGGACTTACAGACTCTTGGTCTGAACTAATCTGGCTGTTCGTATGCAATCAGTTCTCCAAAAGCAAATTTTCTACCACCAACTTCTCACTTTCATGAATATTTCAACCTATTTAACTTCCAGTTAAAGTTACACTTAAAACCTGTGAAAACCTATGATAAATGCAGCCTTTCTTCCAGGCAGCACAGACTATTCAGAATGCATTCAGACTTTTCAGCTATAATTGCAGGTCATGAAATTCTAATAAATAATTGTCTTTAAAATGAAATTAGAATTAAAAATTTCATTAACTATAAAGTACTAGTAATAATTTATTCTTCTCTGGAATTAACTACAGTTGTATCACCTCTCATGTTTACAAGAACTCTCTCTGGTCAGGTTACAATGGTATAGCTGAGAAGTGACTCCTTGAGGTCAACATTTCAGGTAGTTAATATAGGAAATAATACAAATCAAGCTTTAGACTCTAGAAACACCAACTGCAGATGATCCTCAATGAATCAAAACTGATTTGCATTATTCATCTAAAGTTGTTGTGGTCTTTCTGAAGCAAGGTTCCCTCCACATATCCACAGAAATGTATTTGAAACAGTTTGAAAGGACAAGAACTAGATGAACCTACAAGCTTCTATGAGTAACTACCAAGGCATACCAGAGACTTGGCTGCTTCTTCTGTCAGGAGTGGCTATACTGGGAACCAACTGATGTTACAAGCATTTTGAGTTTTAGATAATCAATTCCTATTCCCTTTGTAACTTGAGAAAGCTGTCATATCACCCTGAAAAGCAAAGAACTGTCATTGCCCATTTTCTTTTGAGGCATGGACATCTGGGCCTACATCCATCTCACTGAATATATGAACCACATTCAAGAGTAGCCTGTGTGATGGCTTCAATAGTTAGGTCCACACCTTGATCATGAGCCTCTCTGCAGGCTTTAGGTCCCTCCCTAAACATCCTGCATGTTTCATGGGCCCACTGAGCTGTGAGTAACACATCCTTAAGTTGACAGTCCAGGTCTGCCTAAGTCACCTTAAGTCTACCTAAGTCACACCTGGTCTGCTTGCTTGTTGTTTTGGTGTTCTTCAGTGGTGCTGCCCTTGGGCTTGTGAACATCTGTATGACAGGTACCTTTACAGTAATACCTTCTACCTGAGCAGCAATGTCTTGCCAGAAGGCAGCAGTTCAGATGAGTTTACCTCTACATTGCCAGTTGGTCTGTTTCCAGAGATGCAGCCACCCAGGGAATTTGCTGCCATCCATGAGTCAGTACTGACATAGAGCACCAGCTGCCTTTCTCATCAAGCTATCTCTAGAACCTAGTTCTGCAAACTGGCTGAGCTTGCCTTCTCCTTTGATAGCTCTGACAATCTGTGGTATAGGACTCCATACAGCAGCCTTCCACTTCTCATAGTTTCCTACAGCACACCAGCACCCACTGGTAAATGGACCATACTGCTTTTCATCTTCTGGTATCTCATTAGATGGTGGCACTTCTTATAACTGGGTCACCTTCTTGAGTGATGGTTTGAAATTTATGACTTCTGATGAGTCCATGATCTCTTCCAGAATTCCTGGGGAACTGGCGTCCCCCATGAAAGTCTGCTGCATGACTATCGCTATCAACTTACTCTATGAAGCATCCTTTGAATGCCCAGTACAGCACAGGCAATTGTGGTGCCAAGAGGAGCTGTGCTTCTGCACCAGCAACTTCTGAAGTGGCTCAGCCCCTCTCTTATATGACTATCTCTTTTCTAGATAGATTTTCATTACCACCAGCTCCAAAACCCTAAACGTTGACCTTGTATTTCTCCAGGTTTTGTCTGTCAGAGGCTCCAGGGCTGCCTGGCTGCAGTGTACAATGCATTTCTCACTGCTGGGCCCATGTGGATAGACCCAAGGGCTACCACACAAACTAACACCTCTTCAATATGTTCAAAGGCCTGTTGCTGCTTGGAAGCCTGCACAATATAGTTCTCCTTTAGGGTCAGTCATCAGGGTTCACAAGCTGACATACATTTTTCAGTAATCTACAACACCTAGACAAGCCTTTGTTCCTTTCTTGTTAGCTGGTGGGGACATAGTTATCTTATTGATTGCAGCCAAAGGGGAGTGGCAACATCCCGCCTGTTGCTTTCAGTGCAAAGAACTGGATTTCTTGTGCAAGTCCTTTGATTTTGCTTTGGATTTATGGCAAAACTAGTTTTCTGAATTATCTGGTTTATTCCTTTTCCCTTCTCAAACCCTCCCTTTGCTGTGCTGCATGTCATACAGTGATTTCATCCATGTGTTGCAGGTGTTCAGGGGCTTCATACTGTGCAGTGCAATCCCTATCAGTCAAAGACTGATAGGTAAGTAGGGTTGTGTTTCCAGCCTTGGCATTCCAGCATTCCAGGCATATCAGAGATCCCTCCACATGAAAGCAAAGTGTGGCCTGAACTCTGCTGCCAAAAGGATTAAAAAAAAAAAAAAGTGTTGGCAATATAAATTATGGCATACTGCTTGGCTGCCTTTAACTCCTGTTCATGTTGGAGTTCTAGCTTGTCCCACGAAGCAGCACTTAATGGCATTATCATTTCATTCAGGCCATGATAATCCACTGTGAACCTCCACTCTCTGTCAGACTTTTGCACTGACCTTACGGGACTATTTAGAAGTTATTAAGTCTTGCTTTTCAATCCTTGGCTTTCCAATAGATAAATTAACTTATAGATGGGAGTCTTGGTTGGTGCCATACTGTCACTAGTGCACCATCATGGTAGCAACCAGCACTACCGTTCTGTGTCATGCAGCAACCCTAGAGTGGAGAGGCCAGGCTAAGTAGACAGTTTTTAATGTTCTTTGTGTCCACTGTGGCTACACAAAGGCCCAACACTACCTTCTGGGTCTTTCAAATACCCTATCTTGAGGTAGTCTGTGCCAAGGACATATGAATACTCCAAGCCACCACAATAGCATGCTTTTGTCATTTGTTAGGCTCTTCTCAACCATCAACACAGACAACTGTTGGCATCCTTTTGCTAGTCCACAAATCCAGATGGGTCCTTCCTTGTCCTACCCCAGTGACATTATAGCACACTGTGTACCACTATCCAGCAAAGCCTTATACCCCTGTAGATCCAATGTGCCAGGCCACGGAATCCATCCAGTTCATTAAACTTTGTTATCCACTTTCTCCACCTTGCCACAGGCAGGAACCCTTTACTCCTCAGTGTATTATTCACTTTCTGGCTGTGGCGTCAGACCAGAAGTTCCTTCAACAAACTCAGGAGAAGAGGCACTTTCAGCCATTATTCTGTATCTGGGTGACTCATGGTTGCTTTCCATTGTCTTTGCAGTAATTGGTGTGGCATCATTCTTGGGTGTTCCTTTCCTAGCAGCTGTCTTCCCCTGCAGTTCAGGTACAGGGGCACTGTTTCCCTTCCTCGTATCCTATTGCAGCCATGCAGGAAGAACCAAAGGGTGTCATGTTGTGTGCACCTCAGTCTTCCTTTCTCTCTGGCAGAGGGAGGCTGACTCCATAGGGTACCCTTGACAACCAAGACACTGCCTGTGTGGATGAGAAATGGAAGAATTCTCTCTAATACACCTTAGAAATGGCAAGACAGTCTCTCTACAATTGGTATCTCAAGGTGTGGATAGTTCATCATCACCAGTGAGCTGGCATTTGAAACTGATGCATTTTCCACAGACCTCCTCTATATGGCCCATGTTGTGCAGACCTATGGAGACCTGTTTGTTATTCAGGCCACTGTAGACTACCTTCATCACTACTAATTTCTTAAGATACTGAACACCTTAGTCAGCAGGGGTTCAACTGCATTGTCAATTTGAGCAATATGGCAGTAGTATGTTTGTTTGGCTAGGAGACAAATTTCTTTCTGTCCATCTTGGCTCTTACTCAAAGTTAAGGATGATGTTGTTCCTGCCTCTTCGATGCCTTCTATCACTTCTTCCTTACCATTCCTTGCCAAAGGACTGGCTTCCTGATGCTTCCTCCTCCTCCTCTTCCTTTTTTGGTATTTGATGGTACAGTCCTGCTGATCTCCACTCCCAGCAGTTCCTTTTTCCTACTGGGGCAATTACTGTGGTTGAGTGTCCCAACCACTGTGTCCTTTGAGGAAGAGTCCCAGTTTCCCTTCCTGCAGTGGTGGTGATAGACAGTGGAACAGGTCAAGCCCCAAAACACCTCTCGGAGTTGCTAGGTCTCATTGGGGTAGACAGTACACTTTCCATCAAGTTATCTGCCAACTGAATGTGTGTAAAATCTCAGGTTGCAGGAGCTGATAACAGCCCTAGGCACCTACCCAAACTTTACTACACACAGGAACACAGGTCTCTGTCAGCTCTACACCATTTTTTTACTGTTACACCAGGACCAAAGCAGGTACCACACACTCAACAACAAACCAACAATGTTACATAACAGGATCCAAGTATCTTATGTAGGGATGCATAAAGAAGTCAGGAGTCCACGCAAGAGCTAGACAAATAAAACCCAGAGAAGAGTGATGTGTAACCCCTTGTTCTCTCCACAAGGTAGCTCATGCAGCACAGGAATGGCATCACAGCAAGGCATGTGGCCATTGCTTTTATCAAAATATTTCCAAGCACAGCAAAACATATTGATAAGCAGCACAGCAAACAGCAAGACCTGAAAGCAGCCATTAAAATGCCCTAGATGCTGATGCACACAACAGCAATAAAGCTCTGTGACCCACACAGGAACCTGACAATTAACAAATTCACATGCTCAGATCAAAACTGTTATTACCTCAAGCCCCATGCTGGGTGCTAACAAGGACTGTGATGGATTGACTCAGCCAATGGCTAAACACTCACACAGCTGCTCCCTCGCTCCCATGGGACAAAGAGAAGATAGAAGTAAGGTGAGAAAACTCATGGATTGAGAGAATGACAGTTTAACAGGGAAAAAAAAAAGCCACTTTGAGCAAATAAAGCAAGAAGAATTCATTCATTACTTCCAATGGCCAGGCAGATGTCCAGCCACTTCCTAGAAAGCAGAACCTCAGAACATCTAATTTTTTGTTTGGGAAGAAAAATGCCATAACCATGACCTTCCCTGATTTGTCTTCCTTTCCCTGACCTTTTATTGTAGAGCATAAAACATCCCTTTTGCCAATTTGGTCCAGCTCTTCTGTCTGTGTATCTCCCAACCTCTTGCTCATCCCCATCCTGCTGCCTGTGTGGAGGACAGCAGGTGGGGCAGAGCAGAGTGGGAAGCAGAGAAAGCCTTGACACTGGGCAAGTGCTGCTCAGCAATAGCCAAAACATCAGCGTTATTAACACTGCTTTAGCCACAAATCCAAACTACAGCACCATATGGGACTGCTATGGTGCAAATTAATCAACTCCAACCCAGTCAGACCCAGTACAATCACCCTTTGAGGGAGTCTCCTTTACTCATTCCCAATCTGTAAAATAAAACAAGAAGACTTTTAAGATGGTATCCATGATCCATAACAGAATCAGGTAATACTGAAGGCTTGTTGCAGATGAGGATACACAAACTCTCTAGGTGTATCCCAGCTGCTGCATCAACTCTCTCCACTTGAACCCAAAGCTCTCCCCTTTATAATGAGTGTTGACACTTACAGTTCTATGACGTTCTCCTTTGGCATTTAAATAAGCTTTGATTGCAGCCAAACCTGCATACTCTCCTTGGGCTCCACTGCAAGAGAACACAAATCCTGTTATACAACCACGTATACCAGCAAGTTCCATCTCTCTCTACTGAAACTTAAAAATCATCCAGTCAAAGGCCTAATCCTTTAGGACTGCCTTTAGGCAAGCATCAGCTAATAAAAAGAAACACATCCCACAGATTAAATTACAAATGGTCATACATTAACAGCTCTTGCCTCTTCTGCAAACAGTAGAAGAAAAAATTATGCCATTTTATATTCATACAATATTATGTTAAATCCTTTTGGTGACTGAATTGCTCCCCCTTTCTGCACCTAGCAGGGGACTACATGCTTGACTACAGAGAGGCAAAATAATATTGAAATGCACAGTAAAGTGTACACAGTGAAACATAAGAACTCTTTTGGTGGCCTGCTAAGTGTAGAGCAAGTCCTTGCTGCTCCTTTTGTATGATAATATAAACAGGATGCAGCAGTACTCACTCAGCATTGCTTTATTTATTTACTGCTTTATTTAATTCAGTGAGCATGAAGATCCTAGGCACTCTTCAGTCAGACCCAGTATTGCCTAGTGCATCAAATATGTTTCAACAATTATACAATTATCATCTTATTCCTATTTTATCTTTACTTTTAGCTCATACGAGGATATCAGCAACATCAGCATTTTAAGCAAGCAATGTTAGAGAAACCAGCCTTCACAGAGAGGAAAACATGGGGGGAAAAAACTGAAAAAAATAGAAATCTTTAAACTCTTAAAAGACATGAGACAAAATAAGGTTCTGCAGGTTCGAAAAAACAAATCTTGCTATCATAACCTTGCATTCAGGACTCATCTTTGACAAATTTAACTTTAGAAACACCTTCCATTTTGCTTGCACATTTTCTTTAGAGGTAAGTTTTTGGAATCATGTTCAGAAAACACTTCCTACCTGTTTGGTTGGAAGGAGATTTTGTCATATCCAGTAATCTCACACAGGTCCTTCTCTAAATCCTTGAAAAGCTGCTGATACCCTTGAGCTTGATCCAGTGGCACAAAAGGATGGATGTTGGCAAATTCTTTCCAAGAAATAGGCTGTTAACAAACAAACAAACAAACAAACAAACAAACAAACAAACAAACAAATTTTGTTAAAGAGTGCAGTTACCAAAAATTCTGCAGACAACTCTGTTTTGTTGATAAAACAAAAATTTTGTTTTTATCAAAAAAAAATTTGTTGATAAAAAGAAGAAAGGAAGCTGCCTTGTGATCTAATAAAAAAGAAATACTTCTTGTGCAGAAAGACAAGCTCCTAACCTCACTGTAGGATGTGGCCTGGATAAAGAGAGAGCTTTGGCTGGAATGCAGGAAAAAAAAAAAGGCTCTGGAGAGAAAAAATCAGAAGGGCCTAAGCCCAACTAGAACTTAATGTAGCTACAGCCACAAAACACAATTAAAAAGGTTTCTATAGATATATTAGCAACAAAAGGAGGACTAAGAGGAATATCCATCCTTTATTGGATGTGGGGAAACACAATGACGAAGACTGAGGAAAACACTGAGATGCTGAATGTCTCCTTTGCCTTCATCTTTAACAGTAAGAACCATTCTCTGAGCGTCCCTGAGTTGGAAGACAGGGATGGGAGCAGAATGAAGCCTCTGTAATCCAAGGGGAAGTGGCCAGTGATCTCCTGATCCATTTAAACACATGAGTCCATGGAGCCAGATGGGATCCATCCAAGGACACTTAAGGAGCTAGTAGAAATGTGCACCAAGTCACATTCCAACATTTATCAGCAGTCCTGGCTAACTGGGGAGATCCCAGTTGACTGTAGACTAGCAAAGTGTCACCCATCTACAAGAAGGGCCAGAAGGGGGATCCATGGAACTACAAGCCCCTCGGTCTGACCTTGGTGCCAAGGAAGGCTATGGAGCAGATCATCTTGTTTGTCATGTGGCACATACAGGACAACCAGGTGATCAAGCCCAGTCAGAATGGGTTTATGAATAGCAGGTCTTCCTTGACTAAGCTGATCCTCTATGACAAAGTGACCTGCTTAATCGGTGAAGGAAAGGCTGTGGAAGTAACCCATACTTTAGTAAAACCTTTAATACCGTTTCCCACAGATTCTTCTGGAGAAACTAGCTGATCACGGCTTGCACAGTACCTTGTTGGGTAAAAACATGGCTGGATGGCTAAGCCTAGAAGAGTGGTGGTGAATGGATTTAAATCCAGTTGGTGGCCAGTCACAAGTAGTGTTTCTCAGGGCTCAGTACTGGGGTCTGTTCTGTTTAATATCTTTATCAATGATTTGGAGGAGGGGAATCAAGGGTACCCTCAGCAAGTTTGCAGATGGCATCAAGCTGGGCAGGTGTGTTGATCTGCTTGAGGGTAGGGAGGTTCTAGAGGGGGTTCTGGTCAGGCTGGATCAATGGGCCAAGGCCAAAGGTATGAACTTCAACAAGGCCAAGTGCCAGGTCCATCACTTGGGTTACAACAACCACAGGCAATGCTACAGGCTGGGGGAAGAGTGGCTGGAAAGCTGCCCCACAGAAAAGGATCTGGGAGTGTTGGTAAACAACATGAACGTGAACCTTCAGAGTGCCCAGGTGACCAAGAAGGCCAATGCCATCCTGCCTTGTGTATGAAATAGTGTGGCCAGCATGACCAGGGAGGTGACTGTCACAGTGTATCTGGTGCTGGTGAGGCCACACCTCAAATACTGTGTTCAGTTTTGGGCCCCTCATTATAAGGACATTGAGGTGCTGCAGCATGTCCAAAGAAGGGCAACAAAGGTGGTGAAGGGTCTAGAGAACAAGACTTATGAGAAGCAGCTGACAGAATTTGGGTTGTTTATCCTGAGAGAAAAAGAGGGTGAGGGGAGACCTTATTGCTCTCTACAACTCCACGAGAGGAGCTTAGAGAGAGAGAGAGAGAACAAGGCGGGTATCGGTCTCTTCTCCCAAGTTACAAGTTATTGGACAAGAAGAAATGTCCTCAAGTTGCACCAGGGAAGGTTTACGTTGGATATTTTGAAAAATTTCTCCATGGAAAGGGTTGTTAAGGACTGGGACAGACTGCCCAGGGAAGTGGTGCAAGTCACCATCCCTGGAGGGATTTAAAGGATGCATTTTTAGAGACACTGTGTAGTGGTGGACTTGGGAGTGTTAGGTTAATGGTTGGACTTTATCTTAAAAGTCTTTTCCAACCTGAACAAATATTTCCATATTCCCGAGGGTTTGATTGTAAGATTTGTAAACAAGATAGAAATTAGATACTGCAACACTGTATGAGGAAACATCTAATTTTAAATTTGTTTGATTGCTTGTTTGTTTGTTTGTTGGTTGGTTGGTTTGGGGTTTTTTGTTCAGAATGGAGACTTCAAAGTCACTCACTCTTCTGCTGCTGTTGCATTCATACAGTTCTTTTTTTTAGCTTTCTTTCTAGGAGATAAAGGAGCTGATAACTTTGGCTACTCATTAAACTGCCTCCTCATCCAGAGTACTAGACCAAAAGCTGTCTTTATTTCTCTAAAATGATGCTGGCTAGATAGTTATTCATGTGAGTGTCAGGTAAAAAAGTATTATTGCAGCTTACTGTAAGTTCAGCTGAACTGTTGAGCTTCATTGTGCAGGACCCCTAAAAATACAAACACATTTGTCAGTATTTATTGAAATATATAAATGATCTAACTACCTATTTTATTTCTCTTTTGGTAAATACCTACCAAAGGAATCATGCTGTGAACAAGTGAAATATCTTTGTTTTCTAATCTTTTCATGTACCGCACGATATTTGTCTCAGAGTGATAGCTGGAGAACACAAAATGTGGTGTTAAGGCACATTAGTTATACCAGCTGGTTGACCTGTTCTCTAACATAGGAAAAGCCATAAAAAAAAAAAAGGAGATAATTTTTTTTATATATACTGGGTACTGCTTTCCAAATAGGTACTTTATGTTTGCTAATATCAATATGGATAAAAAATGCTGATTATAATTTGCTTATCAGTAAATATGGAATATAAGTAAGTCTGCTGATAATATGTCCTCAAATAATAGCTTGGACAGTGTAGCACATTAATGGAAAAATAGATCCTCTGTGTGACCAAAAGTATCATTTTGCTCATTCTAAACATGAAAGCCATCTGAAAATGCTTCTAAATAGATAGTAATCCATGTCCGTGTGAATACAGCTAAAATACTGCCCTCACCTAACTCCCAGATCACTTTCAAAAGGAGATACTTTCAGATTCCATTAAAATATTGGATATACAGCAACTCCACAAACCTGTTGAAAACCTGATGTGTCAAGAACTTGGAAGTCCTCTTAAATGGGGTGCTAAGGATGCCTTTGGTTTCCTCACTCATACCCTCAGCAATTAGCTCCTTTAACATAAAGAAAAATTGAATCCATTACTTTCACAGAAACTTTTTACAGTCAAATTTCCATCAGAACTAGCTTATACTACCAGCTTACCTCAAAATTCTATCAGCTCTTCAGGAAAAAAAAATTATCATACATACCTGTACATATCTATTATGACAACAGCATTATATTAAAACTGGGTATAGATGTCTCAGCAGTCCTCATCTTGGGAGTATTGCTGCTAATTTCTAATGACATGCAACAAAAATTCCACTGGGAAAGAAATAACTGAACACCATAACCTTATCCTCACAAAACAAGCAACAGCCTGAATGCAAGGTGTCCAAGCTGCCTGAAAGGTCTGTCACAACAAGAAAATGGCATAACTCAGTTACATAAATCATTTTAATCTCATACTGCCTTCTTCTTTAAGAAAAATTCTCTGTATTTAACCAATGGTCATCATATAGACACTTACTGTCCAAAGAGTAATTTTGCTTTTCCCTAAAATTCTGAAACATTAAAATAATTTAATCTTTATGATTGATTGTCTACTTACAGCTGAAGACTCACAACCAAAAATCCATAATATGTCATCCAGGTCTTTTTCATTCACAGTTTCATCAAGTGATACTCCAAGCTATAGATAAAATAAAAGTTAATTACTCAAAGATTTTAATTCCAGAGGCATAGTACGTTTCTTCTGGTCAACAAAAACTATTCCAGAAACACAGGAAGAAAAATAAAGAAAAAATTAACCAACCCAACAATATATAAATGTCATTTCTTTTTCTCCAATAGATACATAAATGAATCTTATTTACATAAACTTTTCTAATTCTTACGTTTCCCCTGATAAAACATCCAAACTAGATGCCTGACAAGCTTCAAGATTTGTGACCTCGCTTCTAATGTTTTCCATCTAATAGGAAAATCTCTTATTCTGCTGGACTGACTTATCTCCCCATCTAATTTTATAGAACATATTAGACTTTGCCAAAAGACCTTAGTGCTACCAAAATGTGGTTTAGATTTCAGTCTTTAAATACTGCCATGGGACCTGAATTCTGGAGGTCACCTTTCATTTCATCATTAAGTTTTAGAGTCTCTCCACTCTAGCCCTTAGGGGCATACTTAACATGAAATAATGAGATAAAATTATTATTTCTGGAAGTTCAGTACATAATTTCTTTA
>JANHGL010020161.1:0-17749 GCA_024611195.1 Ceyx melanurus
GGCACCAGCGGGGCGCGGGGAGGAGCGGGGCGTTGCCGGGCCTCTGCGTATCGAGACTAGCACCGGCATCGCGGGGGTGCGGAGCGAGACTGCGCTTCCTGCGCGCTGGGACCGGCACTGGGAGATGGAACCGTGGCCACCCCGCCTGCCCGGAGCCGCTCCCCCTCCCGGAGCCGCTCCCCCTCCCGGAGCCGCTCCCCCTCCCAGACCCGCACCCCCTCCCAGACCCGCCACCTGGGAGAAGGATCCCCAGCACCGGGCGGGGCGGCACCCAGGGCTCCGCGCCCTTTTCCGCCGCCGAGGCAGCCCCGGGCCCGGCGCTGCGCTGGGCTGCCGCGGTCCCGGAGTTCATCAATAAATAACCCCCAAGTCGCAGTTAGGAGGAGCCTGGAAAGGCTTCAGGAATGAGTAAATTAATTACAGACACGGTTTATGTCACATCCGCCGGGAGCACGGAGGGAGCCCGGGGCTTTCACCGCCCCAGCCCCGGGAGTGAGACGGGATTGATGCAACTTTCCGCGGAATTCGGGAGTCGGGGACGGGGATATCGTCGCGGTTTGCTCCAGCGCGGTTTCCTTGGCTTTCACGGCTGGAAACTGAGGCAGGCTGAGATGTCTCTCCTTGCGCTTGTCCGCAGAAGTGTCGCTGCGCTCGGGACCCCCGTGCCATGATCACATCCCGCAAACCCTGGGATCTGAGATCCGTGCCCTCTGCGAGAGCTGCCTGGAAGACGAAGGACCTTCCCCTGGCCGGTGAGTACGATGTGGTAGCTTGTCCTTCTTTCCTCGGGGCTCAGCCCGCCGAGCTCACGCCCTTGCTCACGCTTGGGGAAGGAGAGGCCAGGAACAGGCCAGCCTGCATTTTTCACATTTCTTTCTGGATGAAGCTCGGGGTTTGAGAAACGGAGACTCAGAAGAAGGCACAAAGCGGTAGGCAGCCGTGGGTGTGAGCAGACAGGGCTGCCTCCACCTCCCTCCTTACTCTTTTAAGCGGGAAGCTTAGGGAGAAAGGTTAAAATTTAACGTGTAAGAAAGAAAACGGAGTGATACGCATGGCAGAGAAGACACAGGGTCCTTGCTTCTCTCTGGCCTCGTCTCCTTGGAAGGGCTTCGTATCTCTCCCCGGTGCACAGATCCCATAGGTGAGTTTAGTCGAGGGCTTTTCTCTACAGCAGCTAAGCTGTTGTGCAAGCAGGCAACTGCTTGCCTCAGCCTGTAGCCACTTGTCAGGAAACAGCCCTTCCCATCTCCTTCACTGGTGATGCTAGATGGGTTTCAGCAATGGGGGAAGCTGAACCTCCCTCCATTTGGGCTTTTTTTTTTGTCTTGGCTTCAGCATTCATGCTCCCTGTGTGCTGATATCCACTTATGTGGGCACTGGATCTTCCCTGGCGTTGGGGCCAGCCCAGCTGAACACTGCTAGGCATCAAAGCCTCCAAAGACAAGAGTTTTTCAGTGCTTCCTCTGCCCGACGGCTGCCACTGCCTGTGCCAGGATGGGGAACTTGTTGCCTTTTACCCAGAGCATTAGAAATACTCTTATTTTCATGGTGCATGCAAAATGTTATGGTTAATTATGGGCTGGGAAGAAGTCAAGAGCAATGGACTGGCTCCCTCCAGATGCTGCTTCCACCTCAGGCCCAAGCACCTCTGGGTGATTTTAGGGGAAAAAAACTGCATTATTTGTAGTTTGATGGGGTTTTTTTCCTGCCTGCCAGAAAAGGCTGTGGTGGTGGTGGCAGAGCTTGTGGCAGGCAGATGGGGAGGGGACACAAGTTCCCTAAGCACTACCTATTGGGACACAGCCCTTGCCAGCTGCTTTTCCCATAGCAAAGGAGGACAAAACTATGGCAAAAACTCCATGAGATCCTGTTTTCTTTCTGTGTGGCTCAGAAGAGCAGGGAGCTGCTGCCCTGTCTGCTTTCAGGTTTGTCTATGTGACAAATGAAGGAAATATTTGGGGGCAGTGGAGGGAGGTGACACTGGCAGGGTCCATCTGTCTGGTTTCTATGATGCAAGTTGACTTAGGCAGCTTTTCTGAGATAGTATTGTGGGAAACAGAGCAGCTCGGTGAGGGGCAGGGGTGGGTTGTCCCCTGTGGGGTGCCAGATCTGGTCCCACAGAAGACAGATGGATGCTACACCCTGAATTCTCATTGCTAGTTGGCAACCAGTCTCCGCCTCCCAAAGGGCTAATTTTTCTAATTAACATAATTAACATTTTTAATAAAACTCATGCACTGTCTCTGCTCACACTGGAGCGGTGGTGGCAGCAGGGGGGAGGAGGTGGGTTTGCTGAGTGAGGCTGAAGTCTGTTGTCCGTTCTGGGATCTCAGGTGCAGTGGTGCTTTTTGTTCTGTCTCAGGCTGCAAGCAGGACGCGCTCATCACCAAAAACAGAGCGGACGCTTCACCCCAGGTTCCACTGCTGCCTGCGCTATTACAGCATAAAATCCTGAGTGTGAGCTGGCCGGACCCTGCAAACCCTGGTGGGCTTTGCCTGGCTCTCCAGGTGAGAAGCACTGAGCTGGTGGTGGATCAAGTGGGGAGGGCATTTTGGTGGGGGAGGGGGTGGTGGAAAGGATGCCCCGCACCTGCTGGATCATCTCTTGTTGGGAGTTGGCTGGTGTGCCCCTACACCACAGCCAGTTTCCTCACAGCCTCCAGTACCACAGGCCTTGAGGAGAGCTGCTGCCTGGGTGGGGAGGGAAGAGTATCTCCAGGAAGTGAGAAGGCATCAAAAAATGCTGGGGAACAGCCCAGAATAACATTCTCTGGGTCATTTCAGGGTCACATAGGCAGGAGAGCTTAAGGCAGGATGGTGATAAGAAAATGTGGTGCCCTGAGATGGTGTTTGCCAGTGGGATGGAGGAGGAGATGGAGGAGGAGGGAAGCCACTGCCACTGGGGAGAGTATCAGGACACCATGTACCGGTGTTGCTGCCACAGATCATTCTGGGCTCTGGGCAAATCATTTAAATTCCCTTGCTCTGAAAAGAAGGAAAACACCTCCTTATCACACACCAGCCTTGATGAATTCCCTCCAGCTAAACCCTCCCAAAGTCTCAACAGTAGAGGCACTGCAGGCATTCAGCTTTTCCAGGAGGATGTTGCTGTCTCCTCCTAAATTGCTCTCAGAAATACTTGGCATGTGCCGAGTATTCACCCCTGTACTGGGGTGAGACGGGTTTCCCCAGCTCCGCTGGCCCACAGGGCGATGCCTCAGGCTCTGAGATAAGATAGAAGTAAGAAAAGGGACTTCTGAGCAGAGCAGGTGTTGATTCTGTGAGCTCAGTCTATCGGAAGCTTAGCTTTCCAAAAGCATCCATGCCACAGCGCTCTTTTAAATGGTGATTAAAAAAATTTAATTTTTTTTTTCTCTCCCTGCAAGCCAGTGATAGATAAGAAAGAAACAGAAATTTGGGACCTTACCTGTATTCTTTTCCCTCCTTCAAAATTTTTTCCTTTTTGTTTTTTTTGTTTTGTTTTGTTGTTGTTGGTTGGTTGGTTGGTTGGTTTTTTAATATATTTTTTTTCTGGAACCATGCCCCATTCCTTAGAGCATGGCATTACCTGAGCCACAGCTCACCAGTGATCAACTTCATATTCAACCTGACTGCAAGCCAGGGTCTTTTTTCTTTTTTTTTTTTTTTTTTAAGGAGAGGAAAAAAATAGGTAATATTCAGTATCACTGCATGACCAAGTTGAGGGAAGGAGTTGTTTGTGGAGAGAAGTAAAAGCAACATGGTAAGTTCACCACAGCAGCTTCCAGACACCAAAACCCCTCAGAGGGAAGGTTTCCCCAGGTCCCACTGTCCCATCCTCTGCAACCTCCTCCTGGCTCACTCCTCCTGGCCAGCATTTCACACTGGCTGCTGGCACCATGATGTGCACAGTCACTGCAACTCGGGTATCTGATGTATTTCTTCTTGTGGATTCAAGGCCCTGCGGGAGACGGCAGCCAAGCAGCAGAAGAGTTGTCGCCAGTCCCCAACACCGGCTGCAGAGGAGCTGCCAGTGTCCCAACGTGAGCTGGCAGCTGCCACCCTGGTGCAGGGGCCCTCCACCATGAACCTGGAGAAAGCTGGTAAGAAGGAAGCCAGCACGTGGTAGAGGGGGCTCAGGAGAAGGGATGTGATGGGATGGGTGCCCAGCACTTGCCAGTAGGTACCTAGGGGACCTCTTCTCTTATGGATTGTGCATAGATACATGGCTGTGCTCACCAAGGGGGATCGAGTCTCAGTAGGAATCAAACCCCAGCCAGCTCTCAGGTGATGCCAGGCAACAGATGAATTATTTAATCAGGGGACAGAGCAGGTGAGCACTAGCAAACTCAACATTCTTTCCTCTCTCTTGCAGAAAATGTAACCTTTCTGGAAATGCTTTCAGCACATGTGGCTGAACCAGGGCAGGCGAATCCCTGTGGTTTCCCCCTTTTCTTCATCAGCCAATTGTCTGGGCTTGTCAGGGCACATTTTGAGAGCTGCACCTGGTATGATCCGCAGCTGCATCCCCAAGCACCTCTCGGTGCAGGGGTGCTAGTGAAAAAGGGGGTCTGAGCAGCAGTGGTAATGGGGCAAAGCTGTGGAAACAGCCACCTTTCAAATGGGTTTCAAAGTTTTGAATCCAGCTCAGCAGAAGCTTTCGGCCCCAGTCTGGGATTAGCATAGGTGATGTATGCAGATAAGTGGGCTTTCCACAGGGCCCTGGTGCCTCCTATAATAAAACAAGAGTCTTATTCCTGTGTGCTCCTCAAGGGGTGAGAGTGGCTGTTCCTGTTAACTCTAGGAGTTTTGGGGTGTGTTTTGTGTGTGTTTGGTTTAAAGGGAACATCAAAGTCCCCTGCCTGAGCTGGGGTGTACTTTCGGCATGGAAAGAAAGAAAAGCCAGCACACATTGGTGCTCTTGCAGGGTATCCAGCTCAACCCAGGAAGACAAAACCCAGCAATCACATCTGAGACATTGCTGGATAAGTCCTGTGGCATGCAGTCAACAGCAGAGCTGTGGTTTGGTCCCAGCATTTCATTTTGTTCCCCTCTTGTCTGTATCTTTAATTTGTTTTAAAGGCAAAAAGTCATGTTCTCAGAAAAAAAAAATAAAATGTTTCTTGTGTTCAGGAGATTTCCCATAAAGCAGGCAGCATCTGACTGCAAGCATCAAAGCAATTCCCAGCATCACCTTCTGCCTTTAAAACCTCAGGTTTGTTTGTGGCAGCAGATGAGGTCCACAGCAGGCAGGGCACTGGGCAGCTGGGATTCCGGCTGCCAGTTCACCCACCACGGAGCCTCATCTGCACGTTGGGGTGAGTCAGGCCAGGTCATTTCTTCTTGGGAACTACCAAAGTCATTTAGGGATTCATTTGGTAGGCTCTGATGTATGGCCAGGTTGTCTTCTGTCAGCATCAGTGGCTCTACTAACACGCAGAAAAACACGTTTAAAATAATACTAGGAAGGTTAGAAAGCCGAACGCACAAGGATTAGGCAATATGGCCCTTCTGGTGTACTCATATAATTTTAATTTGGCTTCCATTATATTTGTGTGTAATGATGCAGTCTTTAATAACATGATCACATACTGGTTTCCACTGGCACCTGCTCATTCAGAAAAAAGGATGCGGGATGAATCAGCACACTGCTGTGAGGGCAGTTGTTAGCTGAGTGAGGCAGCAGCATCGTGTCATGCGACAGGGCTGGGTCACAGGGCAGTGTTGTGGGCAGGCGCTCAGTGTTACGGCCTTCAGTGCTCCGCTGGCATTGGCAGATCCCTTTGGCTCCCAGCCATCTGCAGGGTCTCACCCAGCTGGACCCCCACCGTAGCCCAGCCAGCTGTGGTGCCCAGGATGCACCTCCTGGCACTGTTCCCTGTCAAACTTCTGCAAGTCTCACTTCCTGCCATCCCATCTCTACTGCATCCCCATGGCACTTTTTCCATAGCTGCCACCCTGTTCCCCAGCAAGGTGGCCACATCCTGACCAGCTCCATGTTTGCTCCCACTGCAGGAGGGAGGCTCTGTGGTGGGAAGCGTGCCAGTTTGCCAGCAGCCCGACCCTTCCCAGTGATCCAGAAAGTGATGGCCTCCATGGCACATCTGCAGGAGGAGAAGCTGCAACTGCAGGAAGAGCTGCTGGGGCTGCAGGAGAAGCTTGCTGCCCGGGAGAATGATGAGATCTCCCGCTCTCTTCAGCTGCAAGGCCAGGTAAAGTGGGGTAGGGGGACATGAGGTGTTCCATCAGGGTCTCCAGCTTCAGGCTGTGGCTTGGCTGGTGTGCCATGGCTTGCACTTAAGGAGGGGCATGATTGGAAGGAGTGCAGGACTTGGATCATGGAGCATCTTCTCCACTCAGGTGAGTAGGGACGACCTGGGAGCTCTTGACTGCTGTGGCTGTCCCACCAGCTGTGGCTGTCCCACCAGCTTTGGCTGCAGCTCCCTCAGGGTGCTCACAGTCCCCTGACTATTATGGTGACACTGCAGTAATGTTGGCAAGGGCACATTGGATGTGACATGTCCAGGAGTGTTTTGGGCATTGGGGTTGGAGACCTGCAGCCTTCCAGCACAGGGCTGCTGTGGCATGATTAGCTCATAAAACTGACCCAGCAGATTAATTTTTGTGACTTTCAAGAGTCAGGAGGTGGGAATTGAATGTGAAGGCACAAGAGGTGTCTGCCAAAGGGGCAGATGCTTTGGATGATCGCCAAAAAACATCTGCTTCAGTGTGTCTGCATCCGCATCACAAGGACCTGGGTTGTCCCAGGGAGATGGAAATGCCAGCTGCTTGCAAAAGGATTTGCATGTGGCTGTTGTGGAAGCTCTTACAGTCAGGTTCTGCTTGTTCCACGGGTGTCAGAAAGGTGGAGGTAATTGTCCTGCCTTCAGTTGGCATACTCGGCATGACACAAGCGTGAGTGCTGGCAGGATCGTGCCCTGCGCAGGCCAGTTCGGCAGCAAAAGCAGCCGACGCTGGCTGGAGCAAAGCACTGACCCAAACTTCCGAAGTTCAGGGATGGCCGGGCCACGCCTCGAGCCAGATCCGGCTGTCAAGGAGACACTGTCACCTGCAGAGAGCAGGATGCAGCTTCAGAAACCCGAGCAGGTAGGGGATGGAGGTGCATGGGGGTTTTCAGGCGCTGCCGGTACAGGAGTGGTGGGCAGGCTCTGACGTGCGCATTGGCTGTCTGGGGTGGCAGTTTCCCTGTAACAAGCTGTGACTCTGTCTTCTCATCCCTCTTCTCCTTTAAAAATACTCTTAAAAATACCTTAGTAATCTCCATTACTGAACACAGAGGTGGGATTTTCCCACCGGAGGGTGAGGCGGGCACACTTGGCACATGCTCGGGCCCCGGGCCAGAGCCCAGCTGAGGGCGGGTGGTTCCTGCACTGCTGCCCCCCACCCCGCTTACATCCATGGGGCCCCTGGCCATGCCCTGCCATGCCAAACCGCCTGCCATGCTGCCCTCTCCATGAGGGAGTGGCTTCATAACTTATCATCATTAATTACAGTGCCCGTGTCAGCACATCTGCATTTGTTATTAATCAGCAGTTCCTAAATTATGGTCCATGGAGGCCTGGTTGCTTAGAAGAGGCTGGTTATTGGGATGGGGTAACAGCCTGTTGTGCTGGGGGGATGGGGGGTTGGTGGCACAGCTAATTCCCAGCATGGGGAAATGAGGGGCTGGGCTGGGACCTGGGGGGGAGGGGGGCAATAGTGAAGTGTGTGGCCAGGTCTGTCTCTCTCTGGGGTTAGTTTTGGGGAGGTGGCAATGGTCACCCTGTGGCTGTTGGGTTCTGGGGATGGGGTTGAATGTGGTGGGCAAACCCCATAAAACCAGAGCCCCTGAGACCACTGCCTTTTCTAATAGCTAGCTGCTGCTGGTAACTTGCATATCTACATATTTTTGAGGGAGCCTTGCTGGTCCCTGCCCCCAAAAAATTGAAATACGGAGGATTTATGAAATCCACCTGTTTTGCAAGGAGAGCAGCCTGGTCCCTATGGGATGGACAGATGGCCAGGTAGGGTAGCTGGAGAGCATCCTTCCATCAAATTTGGACACACAGACTTTTGAAAGAGTTCCTGCTCCCCCTTTCTCCCTAAATAACTTTCCTAGAAAGAAAAAGAGAGAAGGCAAAGTGAAGCTGTGTTGCAAGGGCAGGATGAGGTACTTCTGGCTCTTTAAACAGTTATGGATGAGTTTGTTGTTTTCTTCACCTCTCCAAAGATGATGCTATTTATTTATTTATTTATTTAAATAATGGTTTCTGCTAATGCTTAACATGGACAAATTATACCCATGGTTGAACAATGTCGAAGCAAGGCTTTCATTAATGCTCATTTTAATCAACTTATGTGAATCAGGTGCTCAGAGCAAGGTGAATTAAGGCATAATAAAGATGCAAGCCAGACTGGGTGTTGGTGACTCGGGTGGCACCATGGGGTCTCCTCTGGAAGCTACTGAGATGCCTCCTTGGTTAACCTTGTCTGTGTTGACAGGTTGAAACTCTGAAGGCAAAGCTCCTGGAACAGACGCAGGAGATCAGCCGGCTGCGCTCAGAGCTGGTGAGCTACCATCAGTCTTATACTGAGCCCACTCACCCCAAGGGTCCCCACAACACAGGGCAGAAGGAGAGAGGGGGCACATGAAGAGGGCATAAAAGCACAAGTGGGAGGATTAAAAGTTCCCCAGGGTCGCATTTTGTACCTTGTGAGCTCAGAGAGACACCAAGGGGATGGAAGCTTGTGGGATTTTCTGCCCAGTGCAATGTCACTGCCACTGGCCCCATCACCATTGGGAGGAGGAAGTGAAAGCCTCTCTCTAGGGGCTGGGACTCCTCTGGGGACAGCAGAGTGGGAGCTCCCCAGGCACAGTTGAGGGGGTCCCCAGTATGGCAGGCTAGGGGGTCACTGGGGCTCATCAGGCTTCCCTCCCCTCCCTTTGGCAGGGCGGCACAGATGCAGAGAAGCACCGGGACCTGCTGGCGGCTGAGAACGAGCGCTTGCGGCAGGAGATGAAGGTGTGCGAGGGGGAGTTGCGGGAGCTGAAGCAGCAGCAGCAGGCACCATGCCGGGCCTGTGCCCACCTCCAGGTGAGTCTCCAGCAGTGGCGGCGGTGGCAGCAGGGTGACAAGTACCCATGGGTGACGTGGCTTTGGCTGTGGTGTTTGGGGCCAGGAGAACATCGAGCTGCAGGAGCAACTGTCCCAGCTGCAGCAGGAGTTAGAGGAAACACGGGCCAAGCTGGCAGAGCTGGACCTGGAGGTGCAGCAGAAGACAAACCGCTTGGCTGAGGTGGAACTGCGGCTTAAGGACTCCCTGGCTGAGAGAGCTGAGGAGGAGGAACGGCTCAGCCGGCGCCTGCGGGACAGCCAGGAGACCATTGCCAGCCTCAGGTCCCAGCCCCAGCATATAAAGGTGAGCACTGTAAGGGTCTCCATCTTTCCTAGCTGGGCTGGAGTTCCCTACAAGTGCTACCCATCCCTCTGCACATGGCCTCACAATTTTGTAAATTAGCCACCCCGGGCCAAAACCAGCTCCATCCCAGGCTCTCGGGTGCTGCTTTCTCACTACACCCCATCCCTGGGTGCTTTTCCCCCCAGTATATCATCAAGACGGTGGAGGTGGAGTCGGCCAAGGCGAAACAAGCCCTGTGCGAGAGCCAGTCCCGAAACCAGTACCTGCAGGAGCAAGTGGGGATGCAGAGGCAGGTGCTGAAGGAAATGGAGCAGCAGCTGCAGAGTTCCCAAAAGACAGCAGCTCAGCTCAGAGCTCAGGTCCGAGTGCAGTGGTTGTATATCTGAAATCATCCCGCCTGGCTCACCGCCTGTGCAGTGCTGGCTGGGTGATGTGGTGCGGGGGCAGGTCGTCACTGGCTTGGCGTTACCGTCCCTGTTCCTCTCCCAGATCATGATGTATGAAGCAGAGCTGGAGCGAGCCCATGGGCAGATGCTGGAGGAGATGCAGGCCATGGAGGAGGAGAAGGACCGTGCCATTGAAGAGGCGTTTTCCCGTGCCCAAGTGGAGATGAAGGCAGTGCATGAAAACCTGGCAGGTTAGGAGGGGCTGGGAGGACCTCACAGGGTTTCCTGGCCTGTGCTTGGGGTGGGAGGTCTTGCCACCTGCCCCTCACCCTGCCTTGTGCCTGCAGGTGTCCGGACCAACCTGCTGACGCTACAGCCAGCGCTGCGCACCCTCACCCACGACTACAACAGCCTGAAGCGTCAGGTCCGTGACTTCCCCCTCCTGCTCCAAGAGGCCCTGAGGAGCGCCAGGGCTGAGGTGAGACCCCTGGGACCACCATCCTGTCTCCCCTCCATGCTGGATGGTAATGCATTATCATGTTGGAGTGAGGCCAAAGCAATGCTGGGATAGCTGGAACCCCTCTGCTGGGAGGACAGGCTGAGAGAGTTGTTATTGTTGAGCCTGGAGAAGGGAAGGCTCTGGGGAGACCTTCTTGTGGCCTTTCAGGACTTCAAGGGGCCTGGCAGAAAGATGATGACAAACTTTTAAGCAGGATCTATTGGAACAGAGCAAGGGGTGATGGGTTTAAACCAACAGAGGGAGATTTAGACTGGAGAGAAGGAAGTTTTACAGTGAGGGTGGTGAGAGCCTGGCCCAGGTTGCCCAGAGAGGTGGTGGCTGCCCCATCCCTGGAGCCATTGCAGATGATGTTGTCCAGAGCTCTGAGCAACCTGCTCTAGTTGCAGATGTTCCTGCTTCCTGCAGGGGGTTGGACTAGATGAGCTCTAAAGGTCCCTTCCCACCTAAACCATTCTAGGATTCTATGATTCTGTGCTGGGAGGGTTGCTGAGCTGCTGCTCTCCCTCCTTAGATCAGCCAGGCCATCGAGGAGGTGCACAGCACGAACCGGGAGCTGCTGCGCAAGTACCGGCGGGAGCTGCAGCTCCGCAAGAAGTGTCACAATGAGCTGGTGCGGCTGAAAGGTGCTTGGGGATGGTGGTGGCTCCTGTTGTGCAGAGCGTGTTCCTGAGGGGGTGGGGAGGGGAACAGGAGGGATAGGGAACCATCTCACTGCTGCACCCCAGCATCCCTGTAAGAAGCCTGGGTTGGTGTTGTAATGCTTCTGACGGAAATGGGGTGCAGCTTTCTGCCTGCCTGGTGTTTCATGGTGGCTGGAGTGGCAATAGGGCACACCGTGACTGACACTCACCTGCGTTCCCACACCCAAGGAAACATCCGTGTCTTCGGGCGAGTCCGCCCCATCACAAAGGAGGATGGTGAGGGCCCAGAGGCAGCCAATGCAGTGACCTTTGATGCTGACGATGATGCCATCCTACATCTACTGCACAAGGGAAAGCAGGTGTCCTTTGAGCTGGATAAGGTCTTCCCCCCTCAAGCATCCCAGGAGGAGGTGGGTACCACCATCCATGCTGTTGGGGGTTGGGGGGGATATACAGCCAACTTCTGACGCTCCCTGGTCCCCTCCAGGTATTCGAGGAGGTTCAAGCCCTGGTCACCTCCTGCATTGATGGTTACAACGTCTGCATCTTTGCCTATGGGCAGACAGGGGCAGGAAAAACCTACACAATGGAGGTGAATTTGCCTGGCTTTGCTTCCCTCTTCTTCCTTGGCTTCCCATCTCACAGTGCCCAGTCTGAACACCTTCCCCTAACAAGGCCGATGGCCAGCTTGGAACGGGCATGCACTAGTGATGGTCACTGCTGCTGTCCAGGAGTTTGTGCAGTTTCTGTAATTTCACTACACAACACCACACCCCTACACAACACCCTCCTGGGTTTTGCTTCTGCTTAGAAAAACAAAACAAAAAAAAACCCAACCCAAAACAATAAAATGCCAGAGAGTGTTTTGTTGTTGTTGTTTTTTTTTTCCTGCCAATTCCCAAGTGTTTTTTCTCACCCCAATTCATCAGGGAACAGCATCAAACCCAGGGATCAACCAGCGGGCCCTGCAGCTCCTCTTCTCCGAGGTGCGGGGCAAGGCAGCCGACTGGGACTACGCCATCAGTGTCAGTGCCGCTGAGATTTACAACGAGGCACTCAGGTATGGGGAGGGGGGCAGACCTTCTGGGGAGCTGGCACCAGTGGGCATCATCCCACACTGCTCCCCTGTCCCACCAGCCCTGATTTTGCCATACGAGGATTTACACTAAATGTTTTTTGGGGTGTATGACATCTTTCCACAGCACTGTCCCTCAAGCTTCGTTATGTACACAGGCTTCTGGCCCTGCCATCGCTCCCACTGCCCCGACTGCTGCAGCAACTGGGGCACCCCTCTCTCATTCCCTGCCCCCACTCCCCCCCCCCAGGTTATATTTAGAAATTACTAGCTGGGAGCATGAGAAATATTTTCCTCCCCTGCCCAGCTGCAGGCAGGAGGGGCCCAGAGGAGGCTGGATGTTGGGACTGGGAATGGCAGTAAAGAGCAGGAGTGGGAACATGGTCCAGCTTGGGGGACACAGGGAGCTGGAGAGCTGAAGTCTCTAAATAGGATGTGCAGCACCCCTGGGAGGAGGGAACAGCTATGGCAACCTTGGCACACAGCCCTGAGCCCTGGCAGGGAGACTGTGCCTGAGGGGTCTGGTGCCTGTCATCCCCCCTGGGGTGGGGCTGGTGACAGGTACCTTTTGGCTCAGGGACTTGCTGGGAAAGGAGCCACAGGAGAAGCTGGAGATCAAGCTGTGCCCCGATGGCAGTGGCCAGCTCTACGTGCCCGGGCTGACTGAGTTCAGGGTGCAGAGCGTGGAGGACATCAACAAGGTGCGGGGAGAAGCGGGGGGCAGTGGGAGCAGGAGGGTGGCACAAGGGTGCATGATGGAGTCGGGGCAGTCTCTGGTCCTCAGATTTGAGACTATTTCTGAAGCACCAGGGAGCAAGAGACCAAAATAGGTCCCTGGGTGTGATGTGATGGTAGCTTCCCAGGGGGTGAGCTGCAATGGGTTAAAAATAAAAGCATGGGGCCGCTTTGGCTCTCAGAGGATTAGTGAACTGCCGGCTGTCCCCCTCTGCCTTTGCTGTGTCACCCAGGCTGAGACCTGAACACTGTCATCACCCTGGTGGACCAGACATCTTGTGGGGGGCTGTTACTCAGGTTACGTCCCCAGGGTGCCTGGGTCATGTGGTAGGTGGGTTCAGGGCAGGCTGGCTTCATGCTCTACATTCCCCAGGTCTTCGAGTTTGGCCATATCAACCGGGTGACAGAGTGCACCAACCTGAATGAGCACAGCTCCCGCTCCCACGCCCTGCTCATCATCACTGTTCGTGGCCTTGACCGCAGCACCGGGCTCCGCACCACAGGTGGGTGCCAGGCGGCCAGTACCTCACTGAGGCGTCCGGGCCAGAGCATCTCCAGGATCTGAGGGTCCAGTCGGGGGGTGGTTGGCTCTGTGTGTGTCCCCAGGGAAGTTGAAGCTGGTGGGCTCTGTGTGTGTTCCCAGGGAAGCTGAACCTGGTGGACCTGGCAGGATCAGAGCGGGTCGGGCGGTCGGGAGCAGAGGGCAACCGGCTCCGTGAGGCGCAGCACATCAACAAGTCCCTCTCAGCTCTGGGTGATGTCATTTATGCCCTGCGCTCCCGCCAGGGTCACGTGCCCTTCCGCAACTCCAAGCTGACCTACCTGCTGCAGGACTCGCTCAGTGGTGACAGCAAGACCCTCATGATGGTGCAGGTAGGGTCGGGAACACAGCACCGGTGGGTTTGGTTCCTTCTCACCCTGGTGCTGGGGCAGGCAGGAGGAATGCTGGAGGGACTGGGACCAGGGGACAGGGCATGCACATATGGCCATTCTCCAGTTGGCAGCCACAGTGCCAGGGGCAGCTCTGTCCCCACCTCTGTACCCTAGAAGAGGACAAGAGATGGGAGTTTAACTTGGAGGTCCACAGTCCTGCCCTTCCTGCCTGCCACCCCTATGGGCATGCTGTCCTTGCATGGTGACATCTCCCTGTCCCTGCTTGCTGGGAGGATTTTAGACTTTGGCAGCTCTTCCATCCTGCCCTGTGACCCCTGTGACCCACACAGAGCCTCCTTAGGGTGTACCCGAGCGCCTACCACCTGCTGTGGCTTTTCTCGGCTGTCCCTCATGCATGGGTAATTGGTGACAGGGGATTAGCGCTCAGCTGGCTCAGTTGCTGGCCCGAGTGCAGATGGATGGGGCTATACTGGGAGCAGTGGTTTAATATTAGCATCTTGCTGGGTGTCTGCAGGCTCAGAGGTTGACTTTCTGCCTGCTCTTGCCTGGCTTCAGGTCTCCCCTGCTGAGAAAAACACCAGTGAGACCCTGTGCTCCCTGAAGTTCGCTGAGAGGGTTCGCTCCGTGGAGCTGGGTCCTGTCTCCCGCAAGGCTGAGCTGGCCTCCTGGCCCAGTCAGGAGCAGCTGGAGGTAACTAAGGAGCTGCAGATGCCCTTCTTCCCCTCACCCCAGGGTGTTAGTGTGTGTTGGGGGGAGGGGGAGGGAGTTGTACCTGTTTTACCTCCACATGTGCTATTGGGTGTCCCTCTGGAGCCACTTCTGTTGAGCAGGCTGTCCCCAAACAGCAGCATCCAGACAATGCTGCCACTGTGAGTCTTCTAAACCCCATTTTTTTCAGCAGCCCCACAGTAACCTCAGACAACACCATCCAGGCAGGAGTGATCTGCCCCTGAGCCCATCCCTAGTCCTTCTCTCTGAAGCTGGGCAGGGGCAGACCCTGAGGCCATGCCCCATATCCCTCCCAGGGTGACTCACCAGGGACCACAGCACCCTCCAGCCGGGGCCACGCATCCCCCAGCCCAGGACAGCTCTCTGGCCGTGCCACCTCCATCCGCAGGAAGCTCCAGACCTCAGGTGAGTGGTGGGGCACCGTGATCCTGCTCTGGACCCTGGGTACCCAGCCAGGGTCCCTCCCTTAGAGGAGGTTCCTGTCGCCAGCCTTGTCCCAGCCAGACATGGGCCAGCAAAACCTGCGTGGAGCCAGCTGATTTGTAATCAGTTCATTAACTAATGGCTAATTAGCCCGTGGGAGTCTGGATAACATTTCCCCAAGAGCACTCTGGTGCAAAGCTGCTGCAGGTAGCTTGGGAGGGGAGGTGCAGAGGGAGAGATGCTGCAGGGCAGCAGCAGCAGTGTCCTGTGGCTGAACCTCTCTCCCCTTTGATTTCAGCCTGAATTAGGGGCAGCCACAGCTGCCAGGTGAGTGCCCATGGCTGGGAGCTGGTGGAGGGCTCTGCTTCAGCTTCGCTTCTCTGACAGGGCAAGGGGTGCTGGGCTGTGCTGCTCCTGGGGATGCTTGTGGTACCACCTCAATGCAGCACCTGCTGAAAAGTGGCCGGATGGGGCTGGGGCAGTGATGACCCTGCCACCTACCCTGCACAAACCTACACGTTTCCCCCGCAGGGAAGCTGAGGCCAGTCCCTGTGTGATGAGTGCCAGCCTCAGCACTAAAGCTGCTGCAGGACCCAGCCCCTCATGGTGCTTTAGAGAGCTGGCTGCTGGAAGATGTGAAGCTGCAGTGCTGCTCCCTGACCCACCGGGACTGAGAGCAGCCAGCTCTCAGTGATCAGAGGGCAACAGCATCTCTCACCCTAAGCAGCACAGGGCTGGGGTCTCTCAGTAACTGGACTCCCATCTTGGGGTGTGGACAGCAGTGCTAGGCAGTGATCTGCCCCCTCAGACACTCAGCTCTGTGACTTCTTCTTTTTGCTGGATGGATGTTTTTAGCCAGAGTGGGGAGCTGCTGGGTGCTCTCTTCCTCTCTCCAGCTTTGCTTTTGTGACAGTTAAAGGTGTCTGACTGGAGGGGAAGCTCAAAGCCAGGCAAGCCCCTGGATATGTCTCTGCTACCCTCATGGGCCAGCCTGGCCCCAGCTCCTCCCTGACAGGTTCCAGGTTCCTGCCCACTGTCTTTTGGAGCAGCATGTCCTCCATTTTAAGCTAGAAAAAAAAAAAAAAAAAAAAAGAAAAAAATAATTAAAGCCCAGCAGCTCCTTTCCCTGTAGGTTTCTCACAACCTGTTGTTGCATGAAGGCCCCCCCAGTGCCGTGCATGAGCTGAGCTGCCCTTCACCATGGTGCCAGTGCTGCCAGAGCCCCATGCTAGCTACCCCAGGGCAAGGGGAGAGCGATAGTGGGGCTGCCCAGGGCACACAGCACCAGGGTGAATTTAGCAGTCTCAGAAGCTATTGTAAAGTTATTTACGAGTTGTCTTGTCACGAGAGATCACAGTGTGGTCAAGATGGAAGTGTTTGACATATTTATACTCTGTTTACATGGTCTTGGAATGGAAAACAAGTGGAAAACAAACTAACCAACCTCCAGCCCCAAGCTGGTTGGCTTATCAGTCTGGATGGTAGTTGCCAGGGGCTGGGATGAAGTGGCCCTATTGCCTGCACCACTGAGCACCCAACAATGCTGTGCTTCCTCCTGCTGCAAATAACCAACTGGATGCACTGATGGCTCCATCCCACCACAGTCCTCTCACCCTTCCAGAGAGTACTCTATTTCAAAAAAAAAAAAAAAAAAGGGAAAAATTAATTTAGCCTTTTTTAAGATTAGATGTTTCTATGTATTTTAATAATTAAAAGAAAATTAAATCCTGTTTTGTAACAAAACTTATTTTAAATAAACTGTCAAAGCCAGTTCTCCCATGGTGCTGTTCTTTCCCTGCTGGGGGTTAGAGCTTGGCTTGAGGCTGGTGGTTGCTCCTGTGCCACATCCACAGCATCTTGCCCCTGGCTGGAAAAAGACCCTTAAATCCCTCCCCTGGCAGGTCTTTCAGGGCCAGCATGGAACACAGCTCCCCCCCCCCACATACACACACACCCATTGCAGCTCTCAGGCTCCCTTTCATAGCAGAAGAGTGAGTTGCTAAGCACTGAATAAATTCCAGTGCTGCAGCATCTCCCTCTGTCTTGTGCTTCTCCCAGCTCCATGGGTTCTTTGGGGCTGGCAGAGCCTTTTCACATCTCAGCAGGGCCAAGGGGTAGCACCCAGGTGAAGCAGCAACCAAGTTTCCCAGTACTGGAAGCAGGCACCCTCTGCAGCCCCAGTCACCCTCTCATCTGCTGCCACATCACCAGCACTTCTTGCTGCTTGAGCCTCCTCCAACACCACAGAGCAGAGCAGACCCTCCTCTTCATTCCAAAAACTTCACTGCTAGGCTTTAGCTTTCCTGTTAACCCCACTATACACACCTGAAACTCTCCTACATCCCTAAAACACCTGGCTCAGAAGCTCACAGAAAACTACATCAACAAAGCTCTGGTCACTAGGCTGAGATCTGCTAGAGAGTACATGTGGAGATCAGCATTGGGCCAGGAACAAGGACAAGCTACGGCCAAGGATGGAGTGAAAAACTCAGCCCAAAGCCTGGGTTGAGTGAAACCTCCACAGCTACAGCAAGATACCTGGTGAGAACTTGCTTCTGTCTGTCCCACTGACTCACAGCAGCCTTCCAGGAGAGCAGGAAGGGTGAGAAAGGCTGGCTTCCCTGCAGGACATGTAAGGAAGAGACCTGCCTTCCCTGGATGCTCCCACCCAGAAGCAGTGCCACTGTGAGCAGTACTTCCCAAGAGTGAGGCATCTAACACTTTTTTTTTTCTTTTTTTAAAAGTTACAAATCTTTTAATGAAATACTCTTTGTTACAGTTTCCTAAAGAGCAAGCTCCAGTGTATAAAATAGGAGACAGGCTGGAACAGGGGAAGCACCAACAGGAACCTCTTTTCCCACAGGCAAGAAGAAAGAAGAACAGAAAAGTTCTGACAGATATTTATTGGGGGGGGGGGGGGGGGGGGGGGGGTAAGAAAAAAAAACAA
>JANHGL010020163.1:0-10700 GCA_024611195.1 Ceyx melanurus
CAGTGCAGAGTAGAGGGGGAGGAGAACCTCCCTTGACCTGCTGGACACACTTCTCCTAATGCATCCCAGGATGCCATCGGCCTTCTTGGCCGCAAGGGCACATTGTTGGCTGATGGTCATCCTCCTGTCCACCAGGACCCCTAGGTCTATTTCTCCAGAGCTGCCCTCCAATAGATCAGCCCCCAGCCTGTACTGATACACGGAGTTGTTCTTTCCCAGATGCAGCACCTTACACTTGCTCTTGTTAAATCTCATTAAATTTCTCTGTGTCCAGCTCTGCAGCCTGTCCAGGTCTCTCTGGATGGCAGCACAGCCTGCTGCCGTGTCAGCCACTCCTCCCAGTTTGGTGTCATCAGCAACCATTCTCACTCTGCTTCCCAAACTTCTCCCTCCTCATCTTCCCTCATCTGCCACCTCTCAGAGTGGCATTACATATCCTCTTTTTGCTCTAGGTGCAGAGCACTGCAAACTGTGCTGGGAGATGGCTGAGTTCCATCCCAGGAAATCTTCAAAGTGATATAGAAGAGCTGTTGCTTGATGACAACACTATCCAGGTTCTGGGTAATGCCTCCCTGCTCTTGTACCACCAGCTGCGGCATCTCAGCTTGCCCAAGAACTGGCTGGAGCTCATTGAGCCTGGCACTTTTGTCAACAGCCAAGGCCTTAATATACTCTCCTTGGCAGACAACCTCCTCTTCACCAACTACTCGCTGACTGCAGCTGCTCTTTCTGCTCTGCCAGTCTTAAGGACACTGGATCTAGCTGGAAATCGCCTCACTGAGGACATGGTATCGGTTTTGATCTGGAACCTGTCCTCCTTGGAGTACTTGTCTGTGGCTAGGAACATCATCATGAGGCTGGATTCTTCTGTCTTCACAAACCTGACGCAGCTCTTGGAGCTGAACCTGGAGAAGAACTACATCTTTGAGATTGACCAAGCTTTTGAAGGACTACAGAGGCTGCAAAGTCTTAACATAGCTTACAACTACCTCCCCTGCATAGTGGAGTTCAGCCTGACCCAGCTCAGGGTGCTCAATGTCAGCAACAATGTCATTGAGTGGTTTCTGGCTCTGGAAAGCAATGATGTCTTTGAGCTGGAGGTGCTGGACCTGTCCCACAACCACCTCCTCTTCTTCCCTGTGCTGCCCCGGCAGAGCAAGCTGCACTCCTTGCTGCTGAAGGACAATGACATGACCTTCTACCAACGTCTTCCCAACGGCACATCCTTGGCAGATATCACGGTGCAGTTTTTGCTCATTGATGGCAACTCCACCAATGTCACGACCGTCAGCCTCTGGGATGAGATCTACCACAGCAACCTTTCCTCCCTGCGCCTCCTGGACATGAGTCAGAACCAGGTCTGGTACCTGCCGGAGGGCTTCCTGGCCCAGATGCCCTCCCTGACCCACCTGAAGCTTAACCACAATTGCCTGGAGACTTTTCAACTGTCAGGGGGGGACCCCTTAACCATGTTGATGGAGCTCGACCTCAGCCAGAACCGTCTAGTGGAGCTGGGGGTGGAGATGGGCACTGGGAATGTCCTGCCTAATCTTCAGCTCTTCAACCTCAGCACCAACAGACTGCGAGCGCTTCCTCCTGGGGTTTTCACCTACACCAGGAAGATCACTACTGTGGACCTCAGCCGCAATCAGCTTGACCTCTGTCCCCAGCCAGCTGTTGCAGGTGAGGTGGAGAGTCCCACTTGTGTGGACATCAGGGGTGTTGAGACCTTGACTCATCTCTCCTTATCTGGATGTGGTCTGCGGGGACTGGGCGGTCACCCCTTCCAGGGGACATCGCTGATGCATTTGGACCTTTCTGACAACCATCAGGTACTGTCTGGGGACCTGAGGTGGCTGCAGGACCTTTCTCTGACTCTGCGGGTGTTGTCTCTGAGGAACACGAGCCTCTCCTCCACCATGGTGGACTTCTCTGACTTTAACAGTCTCATGTGTTTGGATCTTTCGGGGAACTCCTTAACTGTCTTCCCCACCTCACTGAGTGTCCTGAAACTGCGCAGCCTGGACTTGCGAGACAACTCTCTCTTGGCTCTCCCACCAGATGCTGCACAGATGCCGCTGGGGAAGAGCCTGCGAGAGATCTACCTCAGCCAAAACCCTTATAACTGCTGCACACTGGGCTGGTGGGATTCCCTGCAGCAGGTCGAGGAGCTGCACATCCCTGACAGGCAGGAGGTGACCTGCAGCTATGCCTCCCATAGGCTGAACCCCAGGGCGCTGCCTGAGCCTGTCCTGCAGAGCTGCCGCTGGCAGATGGCCAACATAACGCTCCTCTACCTGGTGCTGGCTCTGCCCACCTGCCTGACTCTCCTGGTGGCCTTTGCTGTTGTCTTCCTCACACTCAAGCAAAAGCTGCTGAAAATGGTGAAAAGCCAGTGTGGGGTGTCCAGCTCTTACTGATGGCTGAGGAGGAGGAAGCCTGAATCAATGATTCTAAGGGTTCAGGAACATTGAATGTGAGCAGTTTGTCAGGTGATAACCTGACAGGTGATTACAGGTGGTAACACATTACAGATGATAACTGTTCTGAGGTGTGTGAGATGGAGACTTGATGGATGGAGGATCAGGGGCTGCTGGGACAGCTTCTGTCCCTGCTATGGATGCCCGGAGTGTACCTGAAGGGTTTGGCCATATCCGGTGATGGAGCCTGGGGCCATGCTAGGCATCCTCGAGACAGAACCCTTCTGCTGCTGTCGCTGAGAGCCAAGCAGACACGACACCGAACACCTTTTGGCCAAAGGGGCATGGGCAGTTTCCCTCAGTGTTGGTTTCCCCCAACCCTGCCTTCAGGCAGTTCATTTTATTTATTCACCCTTGCAGACAACTCTCTGTTTTGAAATGTCCTCCAGATGTGCAACTAACCTCCACAAATTGCCCTGGGCTGGAGCAACCACCACTTAAGCACTGTGAAGAAGTGTCTCTGTGGCCACAGTTCCCCAGATTGTTCTTGCTGGTGCTGGTAAACTCACAAGCAGCCCTGGCCTGCACCAGTGTGTGTATAGACCAAGCTGAAATGATGTAAAATATTGATTGAAAGACAGGAGAATAAATTATATCACTGGTAATATTTTATCATCAATTTATTTTACTTCAGCAGCTTCTGGATTAAACCAGATGCAAAGGAGATTAAATAAGAGAAACCCTTCCTTCTTGTTTTGCAAGCCCTGGTCTCAAGGGCTGTCAGCTCCAGCAGCTTCAGGGGGTTTCCTCCACCCAGCCCCAGTGTGTGGGCTCCCTGTACCTGAGGAAGTGCCGCTTTGTTCCTCAGAGGGGTACTGTGGGTGGAAATGAGAAGTGGTGGTGGTTTGTACTAACTCCAAAGGCCTGCTGAGAACCAGAGCAACTTTATTCCCTGGCACCATCAGGATTTTTCCAGTGAAACGTATCCAAGTTCAATACAAAGGTGGGGTGTGGGGAGGCGAGCACCAGTGCTGGTGTGGGCACAACAGGAGCTTGTCCTTGCTTCAACTTGGATGCACTCAGTGGGGTGATGTGGGATATGCTGGGGGCTTGAGCTCCCACTGCAGCTCCAGTGTCACTGAACCTTACACTGGAGTTGTCCTTGGAGGTGGTGGAAGGAAATGCCCAAGGCTGGCATGGGACCAGGAGTGGCGAGGGACAGTGTGGGCAGGCACAGGCCGCAGGAGCCAAGGCTGGCAGCTGGGCAAGATCCTTTCCTGCACAGGTGTGGGGACAAGGACTAGGGTCACTGATGAGCCTTATGTGACTGGTTGCCATATCAGGCTGGAAAAAATGACACAGGTCAGACCATGTTGGACCAGCTTGCAGCACCACTGGGGCTGAGTGCTGGCAAACCCAGCTGAGCTCTGGAAACCCAGCTGTCAGACCTGTCTCGGGAAATGGCTGATTTCTGACTGAAATAGCCCAAATTGGGCCCCAGCTAGGGAATCCCTCAATGTGTTTTGGCCATTCTTGTGCCTGTAAATTGCACACGAGGGACAACAGTGATCTACAGGTATGTCTTGGCAAGGTCCTCCTCAGGTCTGGGCTGGCACCAGGTACCACAGCTGCATTTCAGCATCTCTGTTGGCAGGATGAGCTGGGTGCCTTAGGGAGCGCCTGTGGGACTGCTTGCCCCACTGTGGGTGCTGGATCCAGCCTTGCATGGTGGATGTGGGTGCTTCCTTCACCGCCATGGCTACTGCTGTTTCTCTTTTTGGCGGGGGGTGTGGGGTGCAGCCCTGGGTGTGTGTGTATGTAGGCGTGAACTCGCATCACTGCCTGGGGCATGGATAAAAAGTGAGTGTTCTTGGCAGTGTGTGGGATGCTCAACACTCCTCTATAAAGGGAGGTGTCAGCAGCTTTACCTGGGCACAGGTACAGTGCCCAGAAAGCCAAGGCTCACCTGGAGCTGCTGTTCATAATCTTTCCAAGGCCGTGGTGCTCTAGGGAGGTAGGTCCTCAATGACTGCAGAAAGGCAAATATTGTACCCATCTTCAGTAATGGCCAAAAGGACATCTTTGGGAGCAACAGGGTTTTCACAACCTTCATGTTGGGGAAAACCACGGAGTATGCTTTCTTAGAGCACATTTCCAGAAGAGAGGTTGTGAGCTGTCAGCATAAATTGACCACAGGTTAAGTCATGCCTGGCCTTCATGATGAAATGGATGGATCGTAGCCAAGGAGGAAGCAATGGGTACCATTTACCTCAGGTACCATTTACCTCAACTTCACCAAGGCTTTCAATACCACATCCTGCAGTATTCTTGCATCCATGTGAAGATGTCATGGTCTGGATGGGTGGGCAACCAGGTAGGTAAAAATCAGCTGGATGATCAAGCACAAATGTGCTCTACCAGAAGGCTGGTGAGAAGACACCAGGGGTCTGATATGGGATCTATCCCATTTGATGTCTTTGTCTATGATCTGAAGGAGGCCATGGAGTGTCTTCATGTCACAGATAAGCCCAAATTGAGAAGACCAGTTGATATTGGATAGGGCTGCTGACCTGAAGGACCAGGGTAGACTGGATGAATGGGCCAGCAGGAACCTCACATTCAGAGAGGTGATCAGCCCACTCAGCACTTGTTACTTTACATAGACCTCACCTGGTGAGAACAGTCAGCCAGGGAGAGGTGTGAAGGCTGTATTGTCCAACCTCTGCCAGGATGAAGCCAGGTGTAGGATGGCCTGACCTCTGGGGTAGGCTGGGTGTGGAGGAGAGGTCCCCACAGACCTGTCCCACCAAAGTGGGCGATCTTTATAAGCTGTTATGTTGCAATTTTTGACTGGAAACAGAGCAAGTCCTGTGCCAGAGATCTACACACCCCTTCCCTTCCTGGAAGAGCTGAGTCAGGCTTTAATTTTTTAAAAATTTTTGGCAAGTGAGGTATCAGCTTCCACTTCTCCTCTGAACTGAAGTCTCCTATGGACAAATGTAAGCTCACTCATCTTCTCCAGTAATGGCAAAGTACAGTGGTTTAATTGACACTTAATTTCAAATTTTTAACAGAACTGACTAATTTCAGGGTGTAGGAGAACTTTTCCAAACATCAGCTTCTGTGCTATTATATGACATTTTATTGCTAAAATTTATATGTTTTAACTAATTTGTGGCTGCAAGAAGGAAGATGGGAACTAGACTAGGCTTAGGAGCAATTTACAACTCTTCTTAGTTACCTTGAGCATCATTTTGTTGAGCATGAAAGCCCATCCCCCTCACAAACATCACAGTCACCCAGGTTCAGAAGGGTGAGAAGCTTCTGGAGTCACATAATTTCTAAAGAATTCTAAACTCAGTCCTCCAATCCTTACAAGAGCAGGATTTGAGTAGTACAAACCAGCTGAGGTAAAGAGTGGGATTAAAAACTTCAGTGGTATAAGTAAAATACTTGTTTGCAGAAGTTAATTTACCATTGACCACTAAAACATTATGCAGAGGACCTTCTGCTGTAGCTTTACTTGTCACATCAGATGCTTTCCTATCATGATTTCAAGCGAGCCAGAAACTGTTTGATGAGGTAGCAGGGCTAAAAATTTTGTTTTACTCTAAAATCACTGCCAGCCTTTGTGCCCTTCTACCACACTACTTTTTTTTCTTTTTTTTCTCTGGATAGTTTAAGCACATTTTTCCAGAACTGAACACTTACTGAGAAAGCATCATCCAGTTGTATAAGGAAGCAAAACACCTCACTTCAGCAGTTTTGAAATCACTGCATTTTCAAAAGTACTTTCAAGACATTTTCTAGATATTGTTAAATATAAGGATTTGTGTATGTGTAAGCTGAAGCTGGAGATTTAAGCATAGCTCAGGAAATGTGAGTAGTATTTTCAATGCAATGTTGATTTATCCATAAAGACTAATATATATTTAACATTCAAGTGAGTAATAATAAATACTATACATATACAATAACACTGCTTTCAAAGATGTAAATATTTAACACTTCATTTTCAGAGATGAATAGAAATCACAGCAAACCAAGCTGGTGAGGTTTTCAGCCAAAGCTGACTGAAATGTGAACAAACAAAAGATAAAATACTTCAAAATTATTTTAGGCACTATAAATAGAAAAAGACTAAAACCACTCAGTAAGTTCAGCTGCCTGATTTCCATTTCATCAAGTCTGTCTTTTTAAACAAAGTTCACTGAAACCTGTAGTTGCTGTATTTCCTTAGGCCTTGGGTTCTCTGAAGCCAATATAATGTCCATCAGTTGCATAAGCTGAATGATGCAGCAGAGTACGTACGCTGACATTATCCTCTCTGTGAGGACTGACAGATTTGTCTCTGAACTCCCTATCCAAAGTATCTTTGTCCAGAATCAGAATTCTTCACTTGGTTCCACATCCCAGCCACAAGACTCCAGTGGCTCATCCTGGGGAAACTCAACCTCAATGTCATAGATGAAATCTGGGTCATCCTTCTTCTTCCTGTTCTTTTCAAAGAGCTCATCCATGATGCTCTTCCTTTTAGCTAGCTCACTGTCATCTAGTTTGTTCATATCCTCTTCTGGATCAATGGTCTTTTGCCGGTTAAACTTTTCTAAGCTCTCAGCCAGGCTCTCTCCTCCCAAGTGACCTTTCAGCAAATGGTAAAGCTTCTGTAGCTGCTGCAGTGAGACCCCTTCGAGGTAGACCTTGTGCCGAGGGTTATTCTTCAGCTGCTCAGCAGCTATGCTGCAGTCTAAAGAGAAAGCCACCATGAAAGACTTATAGCTGCAAGCAGATCTCTTCCCATGAACAAACCCTCTTCTCCCAAAGAAACAGCGGGAGCTCCACACTTAGCAGAGTTGTAACCTTGTGCTCCTCAGGGGAGACAGTGTAACCCTAAAACAACCCCTCTTTGCACTCCCCGCTTGTTAGTAAGAAGCAACATAGCGGTTACTACAAATGCTGTTACCAACTAACTGTTCCTTTCCTTGTGTCTGGAGGAGACTCAGCGAATGCCACAAGTACCACACCTGAGAACTCAGAGAAGTCTCTGACAGGCATGATGCGCTGGCGAGTCTTGTCTTTGCTGTCATCTTTGTAGATGAGGATGATGGCTGGAGGCTGAAAGCAGATGCCACACTTCTTTGCCGTGTAAGTCATGACAGTTCAGCTACTGCTGAAGCCGAAGGGTGGTCGGCTCTACCAGAGGTGTCCTCAGCAATGTCAAAGCACATTGAAAAACAGAAAAGAGAAAGCAAGTGAGAGCTGTCTCTTGGTACTGCTCTTTTTATCAGGATTAGAGAGATGCAAGTTCAGCAAAAACATGCAGCCAGAGCTAAGTCTCCCTTATTTCAGCAGAAGCTGAACATGTTGTTACATGTCCTGTAAGCTGGGTGCCAGGGTGCAGAGTGACTCCCAACTGTTGGTCTGCACCTTTGGCACTACTCAGCCAGGATTACATATCACATGCAACTTAATCTTTTGGACTACCAGAGGGCAAATGATACCTAAAAGTAGTGTGTCTTATATTGACTCTTTTTTTTTAAGTGAAAAATGTCATAAAATAGTAAATCAACTTATTACAGTTTCTTCACAAACAACATTTACTACATCTTATATCCATTGCTCTGGAAAGTTAGGAATTTATTATCTACTAAAGCCTTTTCTGCTCTAGCCACCAGGCTTTTAACTTCCTATTGCCTGATAGTTCATATGAAAGCTCCAGCTGTGACTTCAGGGAGAATTTGTTTATTTAGTATGGATGTAAGGATACCTATTTGCTGTAAGCTTATTTGAGCATATCTGAAAATAAATGTGCAGAAAAATGCAGATAAAATTAAAGTTTGAATTGTCTTGGAACTCCACAATTCCACAAATGGCATCTGACTGTTGCAAGCAATGCAACAAAGACAGAATTCTATTACAGATACCTGTCTATTATACATATTTTCTTTGAAAAAATACAAGTTAATCAATATGGTTCAAATATCCTTCATTCATCTCCACTTTTGTCACAAACCAGTGGATATCATACTCATGGCAAGGGAGAACCTTGCATCCGTAGTGTTGACATAGGTAACACTGGAATTCCCCCATTTTTAAAAAAGGATTTTCAAAGGAGGGGTACCTAGTCAGTTTTTGTAAAAGTTTCTTACAGTTTCAGAGTGATTTCAGTCTAGCAGTGTATCTGTAACCTGTGACAGATAGGACAAAGAGATTTGAGAATGAAGACCAAAAATAAACTCATTAGGCAATGATGAAAATATAAATTAATTTTAATGAGAGGAGATAATATTCTAGTGTTTACTCCTCAGGCTAAAGTACACCATCAATGAAACTGAAAAGCTGAGACTTTACAAGTGACAAGTGGCAATACTTTTTTACATACCACATTGCCACTAGTAGAGCTTGTTATAAAACATTCATGAAGGTCAAGAATGAAGATTTGAAAAGCTTAGCTGCTGCATGTACATAGAGGAATCAGGAGCTTCTGTCATACTTAAAAGGTGGAGAAAGAGTGTGAGTGGGAAGGAAGCACTGACTGAGCCATTAACCCAGACTGCATGTATATCGATAGCAAGAACATACTGTACAAACTGGATTTTCATTTGAAAGTAGGACTGCTAAACTCACAAGCATTGGTGTTGCCAGTCAATGAGGTTAGGAAGTTAATTCCTTTTTACTCTTCTCTGTAACACTTTGTCTTGCAACAGGGGAGGGGTAATGTCACTCTGGCAGCAACAACTTCTCTTTTCTCTGCCTTGTCACATTTTGTCTGTACTCAAAGTGCTCTTGAGAAGTCCTCAGTGTCAACCCTGTCCTTGGCTCCATCTCCTTTTTGAGTCAGATGAAATATTAGAGGAGACTTCCAGATTCAATCTGCCGCAGACTCTCTTTTCCCAGCTTAGTGTTCAAGACTGAATGTGTTATTTTTCATTTGGTTTGAAATAATATATGCCAAACATGAAGGTAATCTCCTTCTCTGTCTAGCCTACAGACTGGAGTTAGGCAAAGTTACACATTACACCCCAAAAATTAACATCTCCAAATCAAGAAAAAATGCTCTACTCTTTAAAAGCTACTTCAAAGTTGAGTCGAAAGTCTTCCTTCTTTGCCAAAAAACACAGTAATGTTCTCAGTACTGAAATGAACTACAGCTGCTCTACCTTTTGCTTTTAAATAGTTCTATGAGCTGGGGAGAAAAGCAGAAGTCGATTTTAAAGAGTCACTTTTACTATCATAAGACAAGAAATGATGGTTCCAGGTGAACTGAAAAGGCTTTTTGAAGGGTCACTGTCAACCTCAAAGCGTGGGCCTCCATCTCTGAGGAGCAAGTAAATGATTAGGTGAAAAATACAAACGTGGGTAGAAACCATTCGGATCTATGTAAAAGAAGGGAAAGATGTTTTGTGTCTTCAGATAATGCAGGTGGAGACCTTAGCTATCAGGCATGAAAGGCTGTTTTTATTAGCCCTCAAACACAGACAGCTGGCGGGTTTTTTTGCTCTGCCAACTGCCGTGGTGCAGCAGAACTACTGCTTGTTTCTGCTATACGAGCAAACCCCTGGTGCCGTGTGCGGCTGAGGCCTAAACGTTAAAAGAACAGGAAAGCGGAGCAGGATCGGGTTTGTCTTCCCGTTTCTCACCCTTTCCCCTCACCTCAGGGGGCAACAGGACCGAGCAGGAAAGCGCTTCCTCGCGGCGGTGTCCCTGAAGGCCGGGCACGAAACGCGGCGGCCCGGACCTAGCCCGCTCCGCCTGGGCCTCTTCGCAGCGTGGCTGCCATGGCTACGGCCGCGCCGCCGGGCCCTTCTCTGCGGGCCCTTCTCTGAGGGCCCTCCCGGGCTATCCACGACAGCGCCTGCGGGACACGGCAGCCGTTGGCCGGCCCCTGCTACTGCGGACCCGCGCACCGAGTGGGGACCGCAGCGAAGATGAAGCTCTGGGGAGCATTTAGCGGCGGATTCCGTCCGCGTTGCGGAGCGAGAAGCGGGTCTGCGCACGGACTCAGGCGGACGCCACAGGCGTCTAGATCGGGAGCGAGGCCGTGCGCAGGGAGCTCGGCATGTCGGGCGACCGGTGTCGGCGGGAGCTGCTGCTGCTCAGTGCCGGGTTGGCTGAGCTCTTCTGCGCGCTCCGTAAGTGCCGGCCTGGCCGCAGGCGAACAGCTCAATGTCGGCCCAGCGGAGGGGATAGGGGACACCGGGCCTGCGGGCGGCTCTCTGCGCTGCCCGCCGCTACGGGCGCTGAAGCGGAGCGGCCCCGGGTCTGTGCAGAGGTGGGGGA
>JANHGL010020169.1:0-53959 GCA_024611195.1 Ceyx melanurus
GCCCAGCTTTCCCGCCGGGGGTGCTGCGCCTCAGCCCGCCTAGGCCAGCGCTGGGGTGCGGGTGCCCTCCCGGGGCAGGTGACCCGCAGGCCTTGGGCTGGGGAGCCGGGGCAGAGGCGGGACGAACCGGCGGGAGCCGGGCCGGAGAGCAGCGAGACGGACAAACGGTGCCCGAAGGAGAAACTGGTGGGAGAGAGCCGGGGACGAGCTGGGGGCCCGGGCTGTTACAACCTTAAACTGAACAGCGATAAAAAGCTAAAGGATTATGCAAGGTTTCTTAATCATTATATATTTTTTCGTAATAACAAAATATATTAATTTCTGCAGGGTGATGGTTTATCATGTGAGTTCAGTTCTGTAGGTACCTGTACAGGATTCTTAAGTGGGGACAGTCTGTTATCTCGAAGCAATTGTAATTCTTCATCAGGAGTTACTTCTGTAAAATAATTAATTTGTCTATGTTTTATCTTGTGATTTCAGAACCAGGAGGCTACCAGCCTCTCTCATACCCAGATCTGTTGTTGTTTTTACACACTGTGCTGCTGTGATGTGCATAATAGATCATCATATGAACTTTGGCAGGACTAGTGATAGTTACTCCTCCCTAATGCAGGGAGCAATGTAATTAATTTTGAGGCACATTTTAAGATACCATCTGTGGTGGGTTGGTTGTGGTATTTTGATGGTGTATTCCAAAGGGATGGAGCCTCTTTAAAAAGATTTAGCAACCATGGCAATAGCTTAGATGGAGAACATCTTCTCTTTGCAGTATTATTGATTTTCTCAAGGTGCACCCTTAGCTGTAACCTTTTTTTTTTGGTAAAGATACAGAAGAAAAGCCTGCTGTAAATGGAGAGTGCTGAACAGAGATCTGTGGAAGCAGTGTAATGAAGTACTCATCATTCTACACCCTTTGAAAAGTCCATCAAAAGATTTTCTGTAGGAGATGGAACAGAGAAAAAAAGATTTACCTGCACTCTTTAAAGGAGATCCTTAGTGAAAGTGAATCTTCCACTTATTTGGGTAGAATTTGCACTAAATGTTGGCATCAGTGGATGTCAGAGAGTTCTGTCATGAGTTGTACCACAGCACTCACACTTGTTCATCAGAAAAAGAGCCAATACCTAAGTTTAAACCTTCAAACTCTGAATTCCATTTTAGATGGCAAGTTGTTATCAGATGATGTCACCCATTATGTCGTCCCTGATTGCAAGGTTGTTCAGGATTACCTGGAGATCCTGGAGTTTCCAGAGCTGAAAGGTGTTCTCTTCATGCAGACAGCGTGCCAGGCTGTGCAGCACCAAAAGGGACGCAGGTACTTCTCCAGACTCCTCTGAAACTGAGATTGAAAGCAAAGTGTTAACTATAAAAGGTGCATTTAAGCACCAAGTCAGCAAATGTACAGTGCTCAAGTTGAGTTTTTTGATCTTCTAGGTGTCATTTATAAATGGGGAAAAACAGGGATCCTTTGTAATCCACGGACATCTATGCCTGTCATAGCTTCAGGGAGATGTCATTACTGTTATTTGGAGTTAAAAAAGCATTATCAGAAGAAAGCAGAAGATTCTGTTTGTCTTTTCTCCCTGCAGACAGTACAGCAGGCTGCGAAGTCTGCTGAAGGATGCCCGTCGTGACTGTGCTGTGTTTGCCAATGAATTCCACCAGCACTGCTATTTGCCAAGGGAGAAGGGAGAAACCATGGAGAAGTGGCAGACCAGGTTTGGTTTCTCTTCCGTAGAGCTACCCTGGGCAGCATCCTGGCATTGTGTTTGGGGATATTAGTGTGCATAAGGGTTGGTGCTATTGCTCTGCTTGGCTCTGCAACAGCTCACAATAGCTGCAAGTCTAGATTGGCATTTTGATGATTTAGTTGGTAGCCTGCTAACACCATAGCACTGGGGTCCTGGCAGTTCCAGAGTGCTCTTTACAAACACTCACTCAGGAACAGTCTGTTATGGTGCAGCTGAGGCACAGTGTGTGTTCTGAGGAGGAAACATTTTCTGTTACTCTGTTCTCTTGGTGCTTATGGATGGCATATAAAAATGTTTGCAGATATGAGCTTTATGTAGGTCAGTGTATGTATCTCTAAAGTATGCGTGTTGAACCAAAATCTCATTTATAGAAAGCCTGCAAATGTGTTGCAAATAGCAAATGAAATATGCCAGAAATCTGATTTAAAACTTTGCTTTTCTAGGAGTATTTACAATGCAGCAGTCTGGTATTACAATCACTGCTTGGGTCAGATGCCAGTTGTTATGGTAACAGAAGATGAAGATGCTATCAGGCAGTATGGAAATGAAACAGAAGGAGTGTTTGTGATTTCCTTCAAGGTAACATGCCAGAAAAAGAGTTTATGTTTAAGAGAACTATGATGCTAACTCATGCCTTCACTTATCAAAGCAAGTGAAGATGTCAGTCATGGGAATGACATAAAAAGAGTAACAGTGAGCAAACCAGAGAACTGAGAAGGAAATGAGCAGTTGATAACTGTCTTTCTTAGGAGCCCTTTTTATTGTTTTCCTTGTTTTTGAAGAATCTGGCATTGATAAGCAGTGATGGGTTACCTCAGCCAGCTGTCTAAATCTGTGGTGCAACCAGTCCATGAACAGCTATGGCCTAAATGCCCATCAGCATTCTTCTGCTGGTTTACTTGAACCTTGACTGCTTAGGATACAGTGATGCACAAGAAGAGAACTCAGTCTTGCTTTAGTTGGTGGTCTCTGATACCACTTGTATTCAGTGAGAGATGTAGAAGGGAGGCATATATTGGGCTGTGCAAGGAGGCAAACCAGCAGCAAATGCATTGCTGGAAGAGCAGACATAACTCCTTCCATGCTTGTTTACATATGTGCATACAGAATTACCTGGATAACTTCTGGCCTGACTTAAAGGCTGCCCATGAGCTCCTGGAGTCTATAGTCCAAGCCCGGCGAGAGCGGGAGGCTGAAAGCCAAGAAAACAATGGGAAGGAATATCCTGAGCACTTAGCTGTGGAAATACTGGAGGCTGGGATCAAATCAGGAAGGTACATTCAGGTAATTTCAGGATACTCAAAATATCTCCCCTATTTCATCTGATAAACACATGGTTGGTTTTTTTCTCTTGGAGAAGTGACAATTTGTTACTGAGGATCTTAAGTTTGCTGTAAGTTTTATGTCTCCTCAGGTCAGGATGTGATACACTTGTAAATTGTGAAACTGGGTGTGATATGGAGCAGCAAGATCTCATTCTTAAATATAAATAATGCTGCACAGGGGCAGCATTTCTGACTTCATTTGCACAGATCTTTCAGGCAGTGAAATGAGTTTATGGTTTTATGGCTGTTCAGGGCTTTAATATAGATTGTTGGTGGACAAGTGTCCTTGTCTTAAAAATATTTAAAGAATTACAGGTAGTAATTTGTTCTTTTCTTGACAATTCCAGTGGTGAGGTGAGGCTAGAACAGAAATACTGAGATTTTTCTTTCTTGCAGGAGTAACTCTGGATTCCATATTAAGGCAGGCAGCACAAGTAATCTTACACTGCCTGTGCTTTGAATAAATGGACTTTTACCATCTTAAAATTAAATTCAGCATTTAAAAGAACTTGCCATTCTTTACCAGAAGTGAGTACTTAAAGTTCTGCATCGTGCATCCTTCCACTGTAGAGAGAACAGTTAAACCTACATATCAAGAAAAACAACTTAGGTAAAAAGAATTGTAAACCCAAAAAGGTTGTAGTTGGGAGTTGGCTGTTTACAGAGGTGCAGCTGTTTCATCCTGCTTATTGGTCTGTTGTTTTGTTTTAGGGTACACTGAATGTCAATAAGCACAGAGCACAGCTGGAAGCTTTTGTTCGGCTCCAGGGATTTGGCAGCAAAGAAACAGGTGAACAGACAATGTGAGGATTTACCCAGTGTCTTTTTCACCCTCTCTGCTTTTCACCTGAGGCTGTGTAGCCAGATGTATGGAGCTGTTCAGCTATTACAAGGTGAAAGCTGCTAGGATTATTTCCATGGGTCAGAAGGGAGGTTGAAGATGAACCCAGACCTCCTGAGAAAGCACTGAACTCATCCTGGCCTATACTGCTTTTTATTCAAGAGCTCACTTGCAGAATTGCTTAGTATCTCCATTAAAAAAAAAAAAAAAAAAATGGAGGAAAAGGTTGTAATTTTCTTGCAATAATAACTTGCCAGTAGTCCTTTTTGGAAGAGAGAGCATTGAAAATGTAATTTTCTGTTACTTTAGGAGAACACTGCCAAGATTGGAGGGATTTGAATTGTTTAGCAGGTTATAATTCCATTTCTTTCTGTTCTAAATGTAGAACTCCAAAGTGACATCCTTATTTACGGGACCAGAGCTCGGAATCGTGCGATCCACGGCGACGTGGTGGCTGTGGAGTTACTGCCCCGGCAGGAGTGGAAAGGCAGGACTGCTGCTCTTTGTGAGAATGAGGCTGAGGATAAAGCACCTGCAGACACCACGGGTGACCCTATGCCCACAGGTAAAGGAGACCCCATGATGCAGTCTTTTGTCTAGATGACCTCACTCCCTTGGTCCAAGCTGTAGTGTGTTCTTCACTGTATGGTCCCTGCCCTCTGTTTCTGAGATTGTCACACTTTTTGCACCATAGTAAATTTTAAAGCACCCACCAAGAAGGCCACTAGGTCCTTTCAATATGTGAAACTTTTTTTTTTTCCCCTTAATTTCATTCTCAGAAATAGCTGAATTACTCTAGTTCTCTTCCTAAAATACTGAGTTTTGAATACTTCACTACCCAAATGCATGCTGTCACTCTTACAGCTCTACAAGAGATGAACTTTAATACAGAACAGTCTACCAGAGTGTGCACTCCCCTCCCACTGCTGATTATACAGACACACAACAGCATCCTTTTAATTCCTTGATGACAAAGAACATTCAAGATGAAAACATTCTTTTGTTAGGTGAAGAATTACCCAGCTGCCATTACAATGTGACATGCCTGTGTCCCATGGGAGCTCTGTCTTACTTAGTAGCTATACCCACAGAATAGTGATTTCATTTAAAAGTTTGCTGAGGTCAGAGTTCAAAGGTTGAGAAGGTTAATTCTCTTCCTGCAAGAAAATGCTGTTTGATTTTGATCTTTGCATTTTTTACTAGATTTGGCCACATTTCAGTAGTAGTGGGAATCTCTCTGAATAATTTATGTCAATTGTATCAGATGAAATCAATACGAGTCAGTCTCCACATAAATAAAAGCTGATTAAAATCTGTCTGTGCCAATGATAATTGATACCAACCTTGTATTGTAGTGTGCACACCATATGTTGTTAGCACTGCTGGAACAGCTTTGGCAACACTTTAGTTTGCATTACAAAGCAGTGAATCTTCTATACCTCCCACATCATGTTTCATGGACAACCAACTGTGTTTCTTAAAAGGTAAAGTGGTTGGAATCATCCAGAAGAACTGGAGGGACTATGTGGTCACTTTCCCCTCCAAAGAAGAGAACCAGTCCCAGAGCAGGAATGCTCAGAAGATCCTGGTGACACCTTGGGATTACCGCATTCCCAAAGTCCGCATCAGCACCCACCAGGCTGAGTCACTGCAGGTGATTGCACAGGATGCTTTAGTCTCTGGTCCCCCAAAGTGTGCAGGCATTACAAGCTCTAATGATGTTTTACTTGGCAAAAACATGAGTAAAACTATGAACAAAGTTAAGTCTGTGAGAGCAGTTAATTTTCTGCCTCGAAGGAATGTGTTCAATCCCTGTCAAAACTTTGTCAGCTTCAGGTAATAAAGCTTATTTGAGTGCAGAATTTAGGCCACAGTCCAGGTATCCTGAGCACTTACATACTACTTGCTTTTCTGATAAATTAAAGCTTGTATTAGGGCTATAAATTCTAGTAGCCCCTGTGGCTTTACTGGATCTACAACTGTATTTAATTGTGAGGAAAGTGGTAAGGAGAGCTTTTCAGCAAATTTGTAGTGAATTGTGATTATTAGCTTGCCGTAGAAAGAAGAAACATGGGTTAGTTCATTCCTAGCTGCTTTTACTTTGTAAAGTTAAGTACTTCTTCACTGCTAAAATTCTACTTGTGCCTTTTCTGGTATGAGAATCTTCATATAGATCTTGATTTTGCTTTTATTGTTTATACTCAAAGCTAGAGAGTGTCCATGCAATAACCCCAACTGGATCTTTGACCAGGAAAGAAATTAAATTCTCAGTGTTTGTCTTTAGGCTTCTCACTGTGGGTTTCTTTTCCCTTTCTATCAAGTTTTTGGAGTGTGGTCTCTTTGGATAGCATTGTTTGCCCCTGAAGGAGTATTTCTATTGACTGCCTGTCAGGAGCAGGTTGCTGTTCTAACAGAACTGTCTTGCTGCAGGATTACAGAGTTGTTGTGCGTATTGATTCTTGGGACTCAACTTCTCTGTATCCAAATGGACACTTTGTGAGAGTCCTAGGAAGAATTGGAGATCTTGAGGGGGAAATTGCAGCTATTCTGGTGGAGAACAGCATTTGTGTTGCCCCTTTCTCAGAAATCCAGGTTAGTCTTTGTGATTTGATTTATTCTTTCCTATCGATTTCCAGGGTCTTGTTTCTCAAAAAGGGGGACCTTCTCACAGCTGAATGTCTTATTGCCAACAGGCTTTTGAAAGCTGGAAACTTCATAGATTAGTTTTCTGAAATTACTTTTGGAACAGTGGTTCTATAGATACTACGGATTTTCAAGACAATGGTGGTTTTATGATGTTTGCTTTGAGAAGAAGGTGGCCCTGCTGTAGCAGTGAGGTTGGACTACGTGATCTCCAGAGGTCCCTTCTCAACCCCTACCTTTCTGGGTTTACAAACTCTTAATTAGACTTTTAAGATATTACTGTCTTTAATAGTGATTATGGTACTGATTCTAGAGGCCTTGTCCTACTGAAATCACTGTCTTAAATGCTTTTGTCTTCAACCAGGAGAGGAAGCAGCTCTCATAGATAATTATTTTGATTATACCTACAATTACATGAAAGAAAAAGAATGTAAAAAAAACCAGTATGCTCTTGTTATGTTTGCCAGAGCTGCAACATCACCACAATGGGATCAGTTGTTAATGTCAATTCTGTTTCCTATTCTCCATAAAGTAAATGGAATAGACTGACTTGGAAAATGCAAGGAAAGAAGACTTTGTCTAGGATGAAAAAGCACACAATACAATGAACGGTGTAGAAAAGGAAACACTCATTAAATCACATTTGTTATCTTCTTTTTGTAGAAAAGGTTATAAATGTGTGTTCATCAATAATGCTTTTGTACAGATGAGTGAAATGCCCGTGAGCTCTCCAAAGACTCCATGGAAAGTGAATCCAGAGGAGGAAAAAAAGCGCCTGGACTTGAGAGACACACACCTGGTCTTCAGCATCGACCCCAGAGGCTGCGAGGACGTGGATGACGCGCTCTCCGTCAGGACTCTGCCTAATGGCAACCTGGAGCTAGGGGTCCACATTGCAGATGTCACCCACTTTGTGGCAGCCAATTCTTACACTGATACTGAGGCCAGAGCAAGGTAAATTCCATTAGAAGAAATAGAAAATGTATGGAGCTGAAGATACCGAGGAAGGCAAAATTATTCTCCTACTATTGCAAATAGTTACTGAAATCGTTTGACTTGGGTGGGTTTGTAAGAACCTTTTAAAATCATGCTGTGTGTTTATGCTTCATTCGTGTGTCCTGCTTGATTTGCTGGTTACACTGCAGACTGCTTGGGAGCTGCACACCAAGGAGTGCTTAGGAAAAGAACACTAAATGTATTTTCTTCCTCAGGGCAACAACCTGTTACTTGGCAGACCGTCGGTACGACATGCTGCCCTCCGTCCTGAGCGCTGACGTTTGCTCCCTTCTCAGTGGGGAGGATAGGTAAGGGCTGCTGCAGGAACTGCTCTGGGCTTGCTCTTGGAGTTACGTGCTGCTGTTTGGGAGTGAAGTAGGAGGGAATCACAAAAAGCTGGTCAGTTTGCACTGTTGTTCTTTTCCTCAAATGTGCTAGCACCCTGTTTTATGACCATTTACAGAGCAGGCTGGCATGAGGATAAGCAAGGTGTGGATGTGTTCACTGTGGATGCTTCTAATAAAATTAAAATGAATAAAAATAACTACTGCAGTGTAACTGTGCCTTAAAATAGATGTGGCTTTGTATCTTGGGGGTAATCTGACTTAGCAGGTGGATTGAAAATGCTGTTGACAGAGTTGGCCCTCATTTCTTGATGTTTCCATGTAAAAAAATTGCGAGTGAAACTTGTAAATTTCTAAGTTGGATATGCTTGAGATGATAGTTTAAGTCCCCTCTTTGTGGTCTTTCTTTCAGGTATGCAGTAAGTGTCTTGTGGGAACTAGAAAAGGAATCGTATGAAACGCTGCACGTCTGCTACAGGAGAACCATCATTCGATCTGCCTACAAGCTGGTTTATGAAGCAGCACAGAGGTTACTGGATGGAGACATGAGTGTTGCTGAGGAGATCCTGGAGCTGAAAGACCTGGATGAAAGAAGCAGGCAGCAGAAGCTGGCAGAACTGGCTTGGGCCATATCCAAACTGACAGATATAGCGCGACACGTCCGAGCCAAGCGGGACAGATGTGGAGCTCTGGAACTGGAAGGGGTAGAAATCCGAGTGCAACTGGATGATAAACACAATATCCAGGACCTGATCCCCAGGCAGCCGCTGGAGGTGCACGAGACTGTAGCAGAGTGCATGATTCTTGCCAACCACTGGGTGGCCAAAAAGATTTCGGAACGTTTTCCTCATCAGGCTTTGTTGCGCCAACACCCTCCGCCGAGACAAGAGTTCTTCACTGAGCTGCGGGAATGTGCCGCTGCCAAGGGTTTCTCCATAGACACACGGTATCTTTTTTCACTTAGCTGAAGCACTTTAATTAAAGATAAGCAATTAACTACGTGGCTATGATATGAAGCACTAGTTCTGAGTCGGTGTTAATAGATGCTACAGTGATTCTTTAAAAAATAAATGTACCATAACCTTTCTGAGTGGGAAATGTTCTGAAGAGATGGTGCCTGCATTGCACTGGCTGTACTGAAATTGGCAATATCTGGGTAATCTTAGACATAGCCAAGAAGAATTTGTTCAGTCACCATATACTGGTTAAGTCTGTAGTAGCCTCATTTGCACCATATTTCCTGTAAGAATAATGTAAGACAGAGAACTTGTTCAAGTCAAGTGAATTCTGTGCGATGTAGACAATTTCAATGTCTCAAAATAACTCAGAACTACTGTGTGGAGACGCTAGGAAGAGGCTGTGAGCCTTCCTCAAGCTGGGAGGCATCCTGTCTGGACAGCAGAGTGTGAAGTGTGGCAGTAGCACCTCCTTTTACATGGCTGTCACCTTGTCCCATTTGTGCTTTCCTGTACAGAACCAGTCTTTGGACCAGCTCTCTGTATTCTGCACAGCAGAAAATAGGCTTTTCCTCCAGTTCTCCCAAGTTGCAGGAGAGTGAAAACTGATGAATTTTTTTCCTACACATTTTCTGGAGCAGCACTGTTACTGAACTGTGTTGCAAGCTTCAGTATCATTCTCCTTGTCACTCATATCTTTACATTAATCACTACTGATCAATATTGATGTGCTTTTTCTGTGCTGTCTTTACCTGTAAGCTAGTAAGATGAGTGATGGTGTATTTTTCTACAAAATTAACACCTCTTTGACAGGTCTAACAAGGCACTGGCTGAGTCTCTGGATAAAGCCAACGACCCATTGGATCCAATGGTGAACAAGCTGCTGCGATCGATGGCCACTCACGCCATGTCAAATGCCTTGTACTTCTCCACTGGCTCCTGTCCTGAGGAAGAGTTTAATCACTATGGTAGCCTGGCACTTCATCTGTTGTTATTTCTGTTGGGTGGGAGGCAGCTGAGTGCTTTGATTGCTTAGCACTGCTTTTCTCTTTGTAGGACTGGCCTTGGAGAAGTACACTCATTTCTCTTCTCCCATCAGAAGATACGCTGACATTGTTGTCCACAGACTCCTGACAGCAGCCACTCTGAGTGGAACTGAAGATGCCACAAAGGATCATGTGCTCAGCAACAAAGATCTTCAGGAATTGTGCAGGCACATTAACAACAAAAACCGGGTAAGAGAGTCTTTGTGCATCTCTCTACATTGCCCAACACAACAGTCCTGACTGTGGCTTTTGGTTACTGGGACATCAAAAGAAGTGGTACTATTTATAATGCTTTTGGGATGTTTTTTAATTAAATATGAGTTTTCTTCTGAGAATGGTCAAGTGACTACATACAGCAGCTGTACTACATCTAGGGTTTCATTTTAGATATGATTTTTCTAGGGGATGGGTAAAAAATGAAAAAGAAACTATGGAAATTAAAACCAAACAAGCTCCTTAAGGTATTTACTGAGGTGGCTTTGTCTTCTCTCTTGGTGGGGGTGCTCCCAGGCAGCCCAGCGTGCTCAGAAACAGTCCACTGAGCTCTTCCAGTGCATGTACTTCAAGGACAGAAGCTCAGAAGCAGAGGAGCACTGCCTGGCTGACGGGGTCATCTACTCCATCCGCACCAACGGGGTGCTTGTCTTCGTGCCAAGGTGAGGTGACTGGGGCTTGGGGATGCTGCTGGCTTTTAGAAATGCCTGTCTTAACTCAGCCTCTGATACATGCCAGCAGAAAGCACCTCTTTGTATGAGGCTAACATCATATCTTCATTTCTGATCTTTTAAATCTGTAAAATACAGATTTAAATTCTCAAGTATACTAAACGTGTTCTGCTTGTTATAAACTGACCAGTGAGTGATGCAGGGATGCTCTTTGGCATCAGGCCACTCCACCTAACACAGACATCTCTGACTGTGTTTTACTTCTGCTTCACTGCTTTCAGAACACTTCAGTCACTGTCTTTGTGCTGGTTTTGCATACTCCAGGGGTTCCTTGGGCACTGCCCATCTGCATCCCTGAAGGGAGATGATCAGGCTACAATGTGCCCCTTTATATTGCTTTTATATAATCCCATCGAGCCTTCTGGTGGCTTCTACTAGTAAGGAAACACCATGAAAAATGTTTCAACAGCTTCTATCTGCTCACCTGCTTTTTTCTAGATATGGAATCAAAGGTGCTGCATATATGAAAAACAAAGAGGGCTTAGTCATTGCTTGCCAGGGGGATGGGAGCTGTGAGTGGAAGCCTGGATCACTGCATCGCTTTCAGAGTAAAATCACTTCCACTACAGCTACTGGAGAATCAGTTACATTAAGCCTCTTCGATCATATTACAGTGAGTATTTAATCTGAAGACAGTAAAAGGAAATAGCACCCACCCAGCACCAGAAGTAAAACCCTGTTTGTTTTGCTTTGAAGGTGAAAATAGTTGTGCAGACCTCCCGCTGCCACGCTGACTCCATCAAGCTTGAAATCATCAGGAATGCTCCATACCTGAGTGCAGACACAGAGGCTTCCCAGAGGAATTTCCAGCTGGTGAAAGCTGACCTGGTAAAAGAAGTCAGTCAGTCTGCAGAGGAAGCCCAGCGTGCCCAAGAGAAAGCACGAGTTGAGGTCATGGATGAAGAGTATCAGGAGTACTGCCAGACCAAGGGAGCCAGCCTGTACCAGCTCCTGGAGGAGATCAGGGACTTGGCCCTACTGGATGTTTCAGCTGACATCAGAACTTGATCTAGACCCTGCTTGTTGATATTGTGCTCCTATTCAATTTAAGTTTGTGTCTTTAAAAAAAAAAATATTTAAATATTCCTAGAGTCCTTTTAATAAGAAACTAAATGTCTATTTTAAATAAGTATTTTTATCTGATTATGAACATGTATAAATGTCTTTTAAAAGATTTTATACATTATAAACCTCATCTTCCACTCTAATGATAGTATGGTGAACTCTTTTAATCAGCACTCAGTTAATTTCCCATGTCCATAAAGTTAGTTCTGAAAACCTAAGCATTTCCTAGCACTGTTGGCTCTCTTCCACTGCAGTCCAGGGAGTTCAACTCAGCTACAAGGATTTGAAAAGCAAACTCCTTCACACTAATTGAGAATACAGAATTTTGTTAACTGACAGCCCCCAGCTGCCCATCTGGCATAAAACAGCACCTGGAGTCATGGACTTACTGCATCTGCTCTTAAGTGCTGCTCGTCTTCACTCAGGTTCTGTCATGAACACCATGCTAGGGGAGAGGGCAGGCTCAGGGCTTTACACTGCAGGGAAAGTTCTTGTTCACAGAAGAACTTATGTGGTTAAAATGCTCCCAAAGGGAGTGTACATGTGTGAAGAGCTGTTTGACCAGACCCAGGAAGGGGGAAGTCTGGAGCTGCTACAGCCTCATACAAGAATTTCAGATTTTATTTCTGAAATTTATTCAACTTCCATTTTATATGAAAAAGATACAGGTATTTGGTAAATAAGTTAAAAAACATCCAGGACCCCTGTTCAGACAGCACCACCTGCTAGTACATATACCCTCATAACAAAGAGCACACCCTTAACAGAAACTTCACCTGTCCACAGCCCAGTAACTCAGTTTGACATCAGTTGTAAACAAATTTCAAAGTAGGTTGAAAAATTCATTAACACTTGCTAAAGAATGGTGGGAAACATAGAAAAGCTGTCTCCAGTGCAGATGAACAACACTGTTCTGGGTTCCAGTGTACAGCTGATCATCTACAGCTTTGAAGGCAGAGTTCTGTCCAGCTGTACAGATGTGATGGTGAAAACTTCCATGCAGCTTCTGAGTGCAAAGAGCCAGCACCAGTTCAGTGTAATGACAGTACTTAACATGCTGGGGTCTTTCAGTCAAGAAAGTTATTTTCAAAGTATGAGAAGCAGCTACTGGTTTTCACTGTCACTTTCCAACTCTAAATCTTCAGCTTCTGTAACAGCAACTTTGGTTGTGGTAACTGGAGTGTCTTCAGTAAGGTCAGCAAGATCCTGATCAACAGGGGTATTAAAACCTTCTGAGTCACTAGTGGAGAGCTCTGTTGAAAAGAAACAAACAAATAAACAAACACAACCCAATTTCCTCACACTGTTGCTGCATGTTGAAGTGCAGTTCCTATCACCAGAACCACAGCCTGCAGTAAAGCCAACTCCAGAGGTGACCAGCAAGTTCAGTTTCATTTCAAAGACAAAGCCATCATAACTGGGCTTCACAGCTAGGGACAGCAGTTCTGACTTTACTTTGGAGGAGTCTAAACAGGAACCCAGTTTAATTCTCACTGTTAAATACTTTAATATCTTCTAGAAAAGCACTCCCATTTCCTTTAACCTGACTCAGCAGCTCAGCTCTAGGTTCTTGGGCTCCTGACAGGAACAGCTCAGAGGGTTGGTTACCTGGCTGGGACTGGCTGTTGCACTGCAGCTTGGCCTGTCTCCGTTCCAAGGCCAGCTGCCTGTTCCTCTTCATTCTCTCTTGCTGCTCTTCTGTGAGAGCTGTACCAGCTGGACACTGCAATTCTTCTGCCTGTCCCGAGCTGGAACCAGCAGCTTCGGCAGCTTTGTCCAGCCCATTGCTTTCTCCTCCACCATCTGGTTAAAAACGAGGGGGTGGGAGTAGGAAGAGGGGCAGAAGTCAACACTTGCAACCCAAAGAGATCTAAACATCTGGCAAGACAACATTTTTAAAGCATTTCTATATTCTACATTTTACAGTTTTATTGACAGGTGAAGATCTTGCCATAATTCACTTTTAATGGGCAATTTTCTGTCTAGGTTCACACACCTGATATTCCAAGTATACAACAAATGCTTCTCAGAGATCCTGAGCACACAACAGCAATAAACACCTGGATTTTGAGAGGCACAGCTCCATGTACTGCATTAGAAATCATGAGCTGTGCTTGAGGGGTAAAAAAACAGTAAATTCAGGCAATCCTTACTGAAAGGCCAGAGAATTTTCTTCCCACCCCTACTAATAGGACAGCGTCATTTGGGAAGTGGCAAGACTAGTTACAGGAATCAGACAGAGGTTTAAACAGACACAGAACAGTTTTCAATTCAGCACGTGACTGTTACGGAATATTTTTGCCAACAGAACAACATACAAAATGGAGGCAATTCAATGCCATTAGACAAACTTCACCCACCAAGAGAGAAGCAGAGCACTCTCAAGAGTGCCCAAGGCCAAGCAGGCTTGTGCCTCTGCACCCCTTTAAGCCTGTGAATAGAGAAGTTAGCTGACAACAAGGTTTTGCTTTAACACAATTCTCTAGCTTCAGTTATTTCAAAACTAAGATGCCTACTCCAGTTTTTCAACTGAAGCCTGAGCAGTTTCAGCAGCACACTCTCCAACTCAACACTCTTCCAGAGCCAGTCAGCAGCACGTGCAACCAGAGCTGTATGGAACCATCGCACAGGAGACCCGAGAGCTCGACGGACCCTGTCGGCAGGAGCCATGGCTTTGCTGTCTGTGGCTGCCTAGGGCTGCAGCTCACTGCTGGCAACTGCAGCCACCAGAGACAGCCACACTGCACCCCGGGGTGCTGCACTCCTGCACCACAACACCCTTCCCAAGCATCAGTAAGGTTCAGTATACCACACACTTCTATTTATTGAATATCTCCATAGCGGTCTGGTCAGAGAACCAGTTCAGTACTGTGATAGTAACTCCCAGAGAAGTTCAGCTTTAAAATAGGGGCCCACTCAACAATTTCTTCCACATCAGAAAAATTCTCCACACATGATCATTACTTTCTGGTCAGCAGGGGGCAAGTAAAGGAACTGTAAGCAATGAGCTACTGAACAAACAGCATAAGGAGCATACCTTCATTTGCTGCAAAGTCTTCATGTAAAATAGGAAGATCAAGTCTAATCCTCTTTAGGCAGGTCTGCAATTGATAGTAAAATACTGAGATTTCATTTGCAACAACATCTTTTGTTCAACGTTGCTATGTTTTTAACACTCCTCCCAATTCCTCTGAACCAGTCTATTCCAGAATTCTTAAGCAAATTACTTTGGCTAAAGATGTCCTGAAAAAGTCAAAGCAGATTCTCTGAAGTCCTATTTCAAGTTATAAGTAAATGTAGATTTAAATACTAGAGAGAGATTTTTAGAGAGAGAAATGAAGTCACATTATAAGTAACATCCTTAGCAGTATGCACAACTTAAGTCTTTTGCTGCATAACTGCTCTAGCCTTCTTTTCAGTGCTGTACAAAGACAAACTGACAGGCCCAATACACACCTGAACTTCCTTTTTGTTTCCCAAAGACTCGACTCTGTCAATAAAATCCTCAAACTGCAGTTTTGGAAACAGCCTGTGAGCCCAGTGTTCCATGTGCTGTATGAGTGTCTTCAGGTCCTCTGCCTAGAGCATCAAACAAGACATCCAGCTAGGGAGAGCCAAGTCAGTGGACTGCAGAGGGAAAGAGGATAGTAACACTTCTGAAGACATGAAACATCTGCAGCTTGAAATTCCCTTGGATATGTAAGGAATACTAATGTGTGGGTAACCTTTCCTCCCATGGGGGAGTCAGCAAGTGCAATTTCAGCTGTAAGAAGAACAGTGAACTGAGTTCAGGGAGAGTATCTGCATGTACTGCACAATTCCTGACAAGGCTGCTGAGGAGTTGCCCTTAAGCAAAATCCAGTTTTATTAGCCTGCTCCATGTTCAAAAACCTCTTTCTATAGACAACACAGAAAGAGTCAGTTGTGATATACTAGCTTTGGAGTAGAGGAAGAGAGTTTTAAGATCAAAACGTGGATCTTATTAAAACATTCATGCTTGTGTTTTTAAATTTTCAACTGCAAACCCCAGCAGGGTACAGTGCCAATACTGCCAGAAAGCTGGCTAACCAGGGCAGTGTCAATTCTCCCCACACCAGATGGGCAGCAAGCTACCAAATCCAGATAAGCTCCCAGGAAACAAACCAAAAGCTCACCATGTCTTACCTCATGCCCTTTACCCTTGAACTTGACATTGTCAAACATGTGTCTTAGGGCTGGAAGTCCTCTTTCTGAAATTAACCTGGTAATAATAAATGGCTGAAGTTATAGAAACCCCATACTTTCTTCTTCTAATTAACAAAAACTCCTTTCCTGGAGAGCTTCCAAGCCTGCCTGGATGTGAACCTGAGCAACCTGCTCTAGGTGACCCCGATTTAGCAGTGGGGTTGGGTAAGATCATCTCCAGAGATCCCTTCCAACTCCAAACATGCTTGGATTCTGTGAAAAAGGACCAACTTCATCAGGGTTTTAAAAAAGAAACTGACAACTCAGATACTTTCCATTGCTTGTACTTACACCAGTTTTAGTACTAACAGCAAAGAAAATATATGGAACCTTTACCTTTATAAAGAATTGATGCCTTTTGTATGTAAGTTGGGTGTAAATGTGCTTTAAGTAGTGCCTTATGTCACCATTAGACTGAAGTATTATTTTGAAGCAGACTAATTAAAGAAATTACAGTGCTATGTCTGAAGCAAAAAGAAAAAAAAAGGAAGAGGAAAAAAAAAAAAGATCCAGCTGCAAGAGTCCAATGTATAAATAATAAATAACTCTTAACAAGGTATTGGTCACATACTAAGTCCCAAAGAGATTTCAAGTTAGACAAGTTAAAAACAAAATTACCTCTGGGCATCCAGTTTAGGCATTGGCCTTTTCACTGCTTTCCGGGTAGCTCCAGCAGAATCCTTTGTCTGGGACTGCTGGTTTCCATCTGCTTCTAAGACAGAAAATAACAGACTTTCAGTGCATACAGCAATTGGCATCAGCTGGAACTGCATCACAGACATTTGAGGTTTCACAAGTAGTCCATTGCAGGTGTAGTTGTCCAAAGGTTTGCTTGTTTTACCTCTCTTCTCCCACAGGACAGGTTGGGAATAGATCTGTCTCTTCAAAACATACTAAACAGCCAACATTTCTAACAAAATAGGTGCCTTTCAAGTAGAAGCTGCATGTAAAATTAAAAAACTCATATTAGGAAGCTCAATTGGATAGACATCTCCCAAAATTTCCACTGGCAGATCTGAAAGCCAGAGCTAAACCACCAGCATTGCCTCCAAAAAAGACAGAATGAGGCCATGTGAGACCACAGTCAAGGTGCCTTTTAAGGACCAAAGCCCCTCTACTTTTTGATTAGGGTCCATATATACTAGTTTACTGCAGCAGACTCCATTGCCCATCTCATCTCAGAGACAGCAATTAGTTATCATACTGATTTCTTGGCTTAATTTTTGTTACTTTGAGCATGAAGAATTCAGAAGTTTTTTTCACATATTGAGAAATTAAATCTATCCAAAATCCTACTTTCTAGTAGGATCAGGGATCAAGAAAAAAGTGTGGACATAATTCCATGTAATCTACAAAAAGAAACTTTTCCCACAAGCACAGAATTGGTAACAACTTAAACTTACAAAGTGCTTTCTTATCTACACGAGAGTATTTTTATGCAGTAAAGTCAAGGTAGTAAAGTAAAATGTGAATATTGATTTCATAGCATTTTGTTGTCCATGCTGCAAAACATTGTTTTTAGGGGTCATAAGTGTTCACCTCCATTAGCTTGAGTCCATTCAGCATCATCTCTTCCTGGAGAGGCAGGAGGTGGCAGAGGTGGGAACGTTTCATCTTCTGTATTCTCATAATCAGGCAGATCAAACAAATTGTTCTCTAAAGGATCCATCATTGCCAGATCCCTTTTTTTTCCTCTCCTGCAATACCAAAAGCATTTTAAAAGATAATAAGGCTGACACAGAGGCAGATAAACATTAGTTATATACAGTGTGTTTACAGCTTCTCCAGAAAGGTATTTACCACCCAGAAAATATAGTATCATACATTTTAAACAGCAGATATAGTACAGCTCGAACAATCCTCCCTCACTGGGCCGAGCAAATCAAGTGCTTGGCGTGTTTCAACTCGTCAGAATTACTTGGGAGTGGCAGACACGGGTCAGGGGAGTAAAACAAAAGCAATGGACTTGTAACCAAAACACTTAGGGAGGCAGCTGTTCCACACTCAGCACCTCGACAGCCAAAGACTGCGGGGATTGGGGTGTTAGTTACCCCGATTTCCAGCTTACCCACCCAAAAACGCGATCTGAGGGAGGATTCCCCTTTCCCCGGCTCCTTAAGCGAAGCCATTCAAGAGATTTCAGCACAACCGGCTTTAGGAGACGCGGCCTCCCCAGGGCTGCGCTCCCAAGGCTTCAGAACCCGCTTTTTTAAAGGAAACTTGTTTCTCAGACTCTTCAGCAACAAGAGCACATCCCAAAAAGCTCTTTACACTGACCTTCAGAGGCGAGCTCCCTACGCCCGAGGCACCACCGAGGCTGAGGAAGTCGGAAGGAGGGCGGAGAAGTTGCTCACTGGACCTTCCGGGAACAGCCCGCCACAGCCCGCCTCAGCCTCAGCCCGTCGGGCGCCCCAGAGGCCCCACTCCCCTCACGGAGCCGGAGCGGCCTAGAGACGTGTTGGCGCTAAGCGGAGAGAGAAGGGAAAGGGGGCGAAGAGAGCTTCTCTCCGCCTTCTCTGAGGAGACACAGCCGCCTACACCCGAGCGAGCGGCTCCCGCAGCCTCCCCGCACTGCCTCCTGCCCCGCGCAGCAACGGCGGGAACGAACGGGCGGGAACGAGCGGGCGGGAAGAGCAGCAGGGGAAGCATCGCGAGATTCGCAGCTCTCGCGAGATCTCGGGGGAAAGAGAACCGCGGGCCAGGGCGCGTGCGCGGCGCTTTTGGCGCCAAAAGCTGAGGGGCGGAGCGGGGCGGGGGATGCTGGGAAAGCTTCGTGTTGTCTCTGCCGCGACAAGTTGTTGAGGGTGAGTTTTATTCGAGGTATTTAAGTGTGTGCTGAGCCCTTCCTATGTTCTCTGCCTCTGAGGGGTCCGGGGCAGGCAGCCACTCCTAGCTTTTTCTCTTTACAGAGCCCCCTGGTAATTTATATCTAAATAGTTTGTAGTTTTCTAGGCTGTAAATGCACCAAGCCCTCAGAGATTTAACAGCCCTGACTGTAAAATACCATTTAATTGCATTTAAAGGACTGCAGGCTGCAGAAATGATGGGAGAGAGGATCCAGAGCTGCTGCCTCCAAAGGCTCTGCCTGTATTTCTTCACAGGTCAGTCTATACTTTGTTAAAATAAGATGTTTAGCATTAATTTAACCTTAAAGAAATTAGTTTTCTTGTTTTCTGTATAAATTTGATTTTGATGTATAGTGTTTCTGGCAATTTAAGGTATTTTTTTCTCTTATAAAGAAAATCTCTTGGGGGTGCTTTCTAATGAAGTTAAAAATAAATGTGTTACTCAGAATTATTTTAACAATTCATGTTTCAAGGGTGTAATCCCAAGTGCAGTAGCATCTTGTGTGATCAAAAATTAATTAAATATAGGGAGAATTAATCGATTTGTTAGCATTGAATCCATTTATCTGCACTTTTTAGATAAGACCAATTTCTTTAGCTGACTGAGGCACAGTGAAGTCTGAAAGTAAACACAGAGTAATAATTGTAGCTCAAGTGATGCTAATTTTCAGCTCAGAATGCTATCCAGGTTTGTGTCATAAAATTGAATGAAAATCCAGCAGCTCTAGAATGATCTGTGCATTGAAAATGGTAGTCATTATTTATATATAAAAAAAATAAAATTACAAACAAATGGATTTGGGTTTAAATGTAGCTTAAATATCTAGTTGATAATTTACTGTGATACACCATTTAATGTAAATATTTTCTTTAATATTTAGTAGGGGGTGTGTGTTTGTATGTGAAATAATTAGGTTCTTAATACTATGCTACTCTCAAACCTATTAGAAGCTCAAGATGTCAAAACTCTCTGAAGTCACAGCATATTTTCTGCAAAAAATATGGGAAAATAAACAGTGTAGTGGGGCTCTGAGAGCAAAGGCAATTAATTTACCTGGCTGGGCAGTCTCCATATTCCCAGGTGAAAAAGCAGAGCTCAGTCCTGTGGTGCTTTGCCTTTGCAAGAACAGCCAGAGAAGAGATGAGGAAAAAGGTGTTAAAAAAATACTAACAAAGGTTAAAGCAGAAGATCACTTAAAATCTCTGCAGAGGAGTACAGTATTATAAAACCTGCCATATTTATCCAACTTTGATTAATCAATATGTTTGAAGAACGTTTAATTAGAGGCTGGATTTGATGACCTAGGTGGTTCTTTCCAGTCCTATGCTCCTAATTAAATGAAAAGCATATGCTGGCAGGCATTGATTATTGTTTTTTCCTCAGGAAATGAATAACCAGCCACATGCTGATAAAATAATAAGTCAGGGGAAAAAAAATAAACAACCAACCAACCCCTAGCTTGCTTCTATTCTAGAAAACACTTCTGGTTTCCAGTTTAGGTAAAATGGAAATATTGTTTGTTTCTGCATTGAATAATGTGCTTTTATTAGAAAAACTGCAGAAAATTTGCACCTTATTTTAAACTTTGGTCTAATTTCCTGGTTTATGTTACACATAATATATGGCAAAGAAAATCTATAAGTGGATAATTGGCTGCTTCTGCATTTGAAGGTTTTTACTGCTATGGGAGTAGGACTTGTTCTGCAGAAACCCCTCTTTATTACATTGGCAAAGCTGTTCCTGCAAGAAACCTTTGGCAAAACCAGTGCAATTTAGCTGTGTTAGTTCCAGATGGAGCAAACTTCAGCTGTTTGGGATTGATACCCTGCTGAACTAATCTAAACTTTATATTAAACAGTCATCTTAAACATTGATTTCTAAGCTTTAGGTCTATTACTAAGAGTTTAAAATTGTGTTCTGACCCATAGTGTTTCTTTCTGATCCTTTTGGCCAGTCTCAATCAATTTTGAATAAGGCTTCTTAAATTCCATTGCTTATGAGACTAATTATTTCCAAATTGCTTTGGAAGCCACCAAATAGATTAAGAAGTATTAAATCTTACCAATGAAAGCTTGTGTGCATATTTTTTGGCAGTAAATTATCCAGCTTTTTGTGGCAATCATGACAGAAAAGTTGTGTTAATTTAGGGATGTAATTAATCTATGTAATCATCATGTTTTCCTGTCCGTGCAAGGACCCAGACAGAAGTGCTAGTGGAGACAAGCTGTTTTGTTCCATTTCTGTTTACAGGGTTGTATTTTAGCTCCAGTTTTCCAAGCAGTGGTGTAATCAATAAATCTGAAGGTCTCCCTCCTCAGAAGTCCATCATAGAAATGATGTTACCTTCTGGATTTTTCTTCATCTTTTCCTCTGTGGGAACAGAAACACCTGTTGGGACAGCAAAATGCAGTTCCTTCCACTGGGAGAAATCACAATTCACAAACCATCTGTTGGGTTGGTTGTTGTTTGTTTTTTTTTTGTCCAGGGAAATCTGTATATTTTTTAGTTGCAAACACACTGAAGTTAAACTGATTTGTTTCCCAGAAGTTCAAACCAATCTACAACAATCTCAAAACATTTAACATGTGCTATATAATAATATAAAAGAAAGCTGGTCACTCAATACACCTTCAGGGACCAGTGTGACATCCAGTATAAAATACCAACAACACAAACAAGGTGCTGAGCAAAGCCCAGAGGCAGCACAGAAATCCCTGGGGTGGCATCAATCCACACATACACCCGTGGCTTTATTTCTAGATTCAAAACAGCTCTGTTTTGGGGCTATAGATCAAAAGGACTTTAAAAGAGATGAGTGAAATCAGTAATTGATTTAATATCGGGCAGTGTTTTGTTTGCAGTGCGAGTATAAAGTGCTCCAGAGGAGGGAGCTGTCTCTCAATAGCTGGAGTTGGAGGGAGGATGTTGTTTCTGAACAGCAAAACTAAAAAAAAATAGTAATTTAATCTTTTTTTGCTTTAGAAATGGGTAAGAAGTTAAAGATGCAGCATTTTCTCATAACATTTGGGGAAGTTTGTTCCTGATCTCAGTTTCTGTAACAACATTAATGGCTACTTGGATTAAAATTAATATTTTACTTTTGCAAAGCACAAAAAAAATCAAAACCAGCAGAATTCAGAGTGGCTCTTTCTACAGAGTATTTTCAGTGTAAGTCATGGAATTTGCAGTTTTACTGTCAGCTGAGTCAGTCAGTGTGAGCCATGCTGCTTTATTGCTGCTTCAGAACTCCTGCAGCCAAACCCTGTTTTCAGCAGGTGTGTCCAGTCACATCTCTGTGGAGGCTTTTTTTTTTCCTGATAGAGGAAACCAAACGATGTGAGGAGGAGAAAAATAATTCAAATTCTGCGTGGAAATTCACAGCTCAAATTCTTCTTTCTTCAGTCTAAATATTTAAAAGAAAATAAAAACACCCTTGCAATAATCTTTTCGGAGTAAAAAGAGGCCATCCTTTGTGCCACAGGAGAATAATTATAGTTACATAATTCATGTGGGCAATTACAGCACAGTGCAACTGCAATTATATGGGGCATATATAGTAACTGTGCATTCAATACCTGTCTAATATTCACATGTCCTCTGCAGAGGAGTTCAGTGTTTCAGACAAAAGAATCTTTTCCCCACATGCTGCTGTGAAGAGAGACAAATCATCTCAGCTGCAACTCAGTGTCTTCCTCAGAAAAAAAATCTGATTTTAACATAGAAAAACCTGATTGTTTATGGGTTACTGTAAGTGCTAGTCATTCAATTTTACCTTAGAGTCTTAATCCTGTCACTATAAAAGGAAGGAAAATAGCATGTTTTGGTTGGAAAAGCCTTCCACACCTGCCCTGGACAACCCTGGAGGGGAAGAAATTGTTCCTCAGCTCCAACATCAACCTCCTGTGGCACAACTTGAGGCCATTCCCTCTTCTCTTGTTCCTTGGGAGCAGAGACTGACTCCAGCCTCCTGTCAGAGCCAGAAGGTCTCCCCTGAGCCTCCTTCTCTCCAGGCTCCACCAGCCCAGGTCCCTCAGCTGCTCCCTGTAAGTCTTGTTCTCAGGACCTCTTCTACCCACTACCAAGCCATTAACCACCACCCCAGCACCAAGCCATTCACTTTTGCTTCAGTTCTTGGCTCACAGCTGCCTCTGAGAGATTTAATTTACCACTTAAGCAAATGTATGGGTACCTGTAGGTTCTTTTCTCCTCATGTGTCACATTTGTTGACAGATAGTGGTAAGGAATTCTCAGCTGTGTCAGAAAGCAGAAGAAATCTGTTTAATGGGTAACTTCTCAGGGTACAGGCCTCAAAGGAGTTTTCATCTTCTGCTGGATTTAGACCAGGAGAAATTAACCTTCCAAAAAAGCACAAACTACACCAAGCTTCTTTACAGATCTCAGCAGCAGAGGTATTTTCCACCACTTCTCTAGGAGGTTCATCTGCTCCAATCTCATGGGACCACACACAATGGTGTGGACTGGCAGGACCCTCTGGAGATGCTCTGGTGCCACCCCCTGCACCCCAGACCTTTCCTCCTCATACTCATTCTGCTTTTTATAAATCAGTTTTCTAACTGTAACTCTCACTTTATTTTTGCTGCAGGGAAAAATTCAGCAGCCGTTAGTGCCCCAGCTGAGGCTTAGGTTTTAATTATCAGTCCTGGCGTTTCCACATCGGGCTACGACTTAGCGACTGTGTGCGCGGGAGAGAAATAAACTGCTCCGTAAACCAGCGTTTGACCGGCGGGGCTTTCCCTGCGGAGAAGACGACGTCGCCTGCTGGAAGCGGCTGCGTTAATCCCCCGCTGGGAGGATGCGTGATTAAAAGACCCCCAAACAACCAACCACCCTCCGAAAAATCAACGAGCAGCCAAAAAAACCACGAGTGCTACAACTTTCAGGCAAGCCCGAATCGGTGCGGAGCGGTACCCGCAGCTCCCCCGCGACGTGCGAGTGCGGGCAGCGCTGAGTGCGGGCAGCGCTTCGGGGCGGCCTCAGGTCCCGCTCTGCGCACGCGTATTCCCGCAGCGCCTGCGCCCTGTGTCGGCCGGGGCGGTGCGCGCAGGCGCGCTGGCCGAGAAGGGCACATTTTGAGCCCGGGCAGTTTTTTTCCTCCCGTCGGCAGCTTGGGAGGGAGCTCGGAGCCGCTCCGCCGGGGGAGGCCGGCGCTGGGCGGGAGCGTGCGGTGCGGTGCGGTGTGGCGGCGGTAGAGGCGGCCGCTCGCTGAGGGGGTTGCTGGCGGGGGGTACCCGCGGAGAGGACGGTCCCCCCCACACCCCCCCAACTTTGCTTCGCCGCAGGAAGTCCCTGGCTGAAGAACCTGGCTGAAGAGGGGCCGGGGCCGCTCCGTGCGTTACCCTCCGCGCCGTCTCGGGGCGAAAATGCCGAAGAAGAAGCCCGGGCCGATTCAGCTGAACCCAGCTCCGGATGGATCCGCCGTTAACGGGACCAGCTCCGCAGAGTGAGTGAAGCCGCTTGTGGGGGGTGGCCGGGGCTCCGGCGGGACCTCCCGCGTCCCAGGGGTGAGGAGTACGGGGCGCGGCCGCCCCCGCCGCAGCTTTCCCGGCTCCCGCGCATCCCAGGCGGCGAAGCGGCACCGGCGTTGCCGGGTTAGTTTCTCCTTAAGCCGTCTGGCTTGAAGCCGGCACGGCCTGGTTTCCAGAAAAATCAAAATGATTGGTGTTGGGGGTGCGTGCCCCCTTCGGTAGGTGCTGAGTCTCCTCAGCAGAGTAAGCGGATGGTGTCTTTGGTAATAAACCAACTTTCCTCTGACGTGCAAGGTAAATAAGCTGGGGAAGAAATAGAGGAAAACTTGTATAACTCTCTTCCCGCAGTCCCTAATGGTATTCTCCGAATTCTTAGATTATATAATTGTCTAGTAAAAACCAAATGACTTGTTTCCCGTGGTTCGTGAGCATGTGCGAGAGAGAAATTATATTGAAATTCGCTAATCGGTAGGAAAGATGTTTCAGGGTTGTGGGTTCCCCCCCAAATCCTTGGCTTCAACCCAAGCTAACAGTAGCTTCAGTAAATGTGTTTTTCGTGCTCTGCTCGGTAGGTCAGTGAGGGTGTTTGGAGCTTTCCTGTGTGTCATACAGACACTGCGCCGTGTGAACGTGTGTGAGGCAGGTCCAGGCTGCTTGCTGGGGAGGAAAAAAAGGCTGAACGCAGGATTGTTGCATGTTTGTGGATCAGGAGGAGCGTGGTGGCTTCAGTTACACAGCTACGGGGCTGGCACCTTAGAGTAATGAAGTGTTACGGAAGGTTTGTTTTTGAGGAGAATGGGTCTATGTTTACCACTTAATGTTGAGATTAAGGTGGTGGGTTAGCTCTTAACTGAGCCTCAAAGGTGCATCTTGGAAGAGCAGATTCCTGTCCCTGTATGGTCAGTGCAGCCTTCTCTTGGATATGTAAACGGAGCTCTCATGGTTCTGTGCCTCCCTGACAGAGGGTATGTCACAGGATTGCAGTGAGATGTTGGAGTCATGGGCTTTTACATTGCTGTGCATGCATCCTTGTTGCCACGTTTCTAACCAGGCTCGGATCTCATTTTACCACCCAAACATCTCGAAGGAAAAAAATAAAATATATTCATCACCTAGCAGCTCTGGCTGTGACATTTCTAGCAAACTCTTGGTGATTAACTGAGAGATGAGCCGTTCAAAAACTATTCTTTGGCAGGAGATGCTGATTGTATCCTAAGGATTAGGACATGAATATTATGTAGTTTGTGTTCTGGGTTAATAAAGGGGAGATGTTTTTATGTTTGTCTGTGTTGTGCCGTTCAGTTGATTTTCTTGAGGGTGGTTGGGGACGTGTTGATTTAGTCTCCAGGGATTCCTACTGTATGTTAACCTTGGTTTATGGAATAAATCTGAGAAAGCTATCACTTGCTGATTTTAATACCTGAAGTTAATCACCAAACATGCAATGTAGTTAATATTGCATTTCTTTACTCAAGAAATGTCGTTAATTTTAAATTGTTTTTACATGTCTGATACTCATTTATTTGCTGGAAACCTTTGGAGACTCATGGGAGTGAGTCTTGTTTACTCTGATGAACTGTCTTGCTTCATTTTCTGGTTTGTATGTTTATTTGTTGGCATGTCTGTCTCCTAAGACTTCTGCTCTTTGTCATGTGCAGGATCTTATACCCAGCTTTGCCAAGCTTAGAGATGTGTCAAGGATTTTTAAAAGACAGAGCTTAGTGAAAGTAAATCCAGCAACCTGTTGTCCTGTAAACAGACAGAACTAATTAATCAATCCTGGAAAGATCCCCTCATTCTGCTGAAATTAACTCCTCATTGTGAAAGCCTTCAAACAGCAAAGAACAGTTGCATCAGAATTTGGAAATATCTTTGGAATTAATTTGAAAACTGTTTTGTTTGCGTTTTTTTTTTTTCCTTCCTCTCTGAGATGGTTTGTTTTGTTTTCCTCTCCTGCTCTGTGCTTTTTTTTCCCCCCCACTCCTTTTTCATTACTGCTTGAAGTCAGCACTGGAGGTGGTTTGCAGCCCGTGTATATTGTCAAGCATTTCAAGTATGCTGTGCATCCGTGGGCTACCATATTAACACCTTCCAGAGCTCTGTTCCTGCTACCATGGAATTTTGGCTCAGTCTCCAGTTACTCATTTGCTTCCACCATATCCAAACCTGTCGCTTTGCTTTCCTGCTCTTCAGACAACCTCTGGAGAAAGCTGAGAAATTGGAGCTCTTCTCATTCTAAGTAAAATGAGCTCCAGAGCGAGGTGGTGGCATTGCTCTCGGTACGTGCAGGGAGCACCTAAAACATCCAGGAGGAAGGAAGTTATTTAGGCCCCAAGGCAATGCTGGCAAAAAATCAAACGGATCTATATCAGCCATCTGGTGTACCTTGGAATTCAGAAACTTTCTGGCTGTCAGAGGTGGAAGGGTCTGTAACATGCTCCCAAGTATTAGCCTCCCAGAATCTTCTGCTGGTTGGGGAATACTGAAGCTTAACAGGTTTAGGAGTGAGTGTGTGAGACACTTGGACTTCCTGGGGGAAGGGAGGAAGCGAAAGAAGAAGGGGCTGGATGATTCAGGATGTCGTGCTTTCCATTCCTGTCTTGTCCTCTGGCTCACCCTTATTTGGCAATGGGAACTCATCAGCTGGAGTGAGAAAAAGGCTATGGTGTGAGGTGTGGGGCCTTGAGATGGGTGTGTGTGGCCTGGTTCTCACTTGCATGACTCTTGCTACTTCTTTTTTTTTTTTTTTGGTCCTTTACCTTGGCAAGGTAGTATTGCAGAGAATCAGGGTACTTGCACTTTAAATATATGTATACTGAATGTTTCGGTGCATATGTCACAATGTTTTCTCCAACAGCAGCTTTTGTTACTTGTATCTCTTCATTCTGAGCTATTACTTCATTTGTACAGACTGTGGTTCTCTCTGGGGCCTTCTGTATCCTTAGCTGAACAGCAGAGGCAACCTAATCAAAGGTTTTCTTATGCTCTGAGCTTCACTTCTGGTTTTGATGCTTCCTGCTGAGGAGGAGTTGCAGAGAGAGCTGGACCTCTGCTGCTGCTGCTCTCCTGGAGCTCTGTGTTGCTTCACAGCATCAGGATGAAGCCAAGATGACATTGGCCAGCTGCAGGTGTAATTAGCTCTGGTACTTTTGGAGCTGCACAGTTACATGTGTTCAAACAGGGGAAAACAAACCTGAAGGACCATTTATAGCAGGAATGCTCTTCTGATGGAATGTGTTGGGGTGGTTTCCTGTCTTAATAGCCACGAGAAACAAGAACAAAATCTCTGCCTTCTGTGCCTGTCAAACTTCTGCCTGACAGGTGTTACCCAGTGTCTGTGTGTCTCTACAACAGGTCACCAGGCCTGATGCTGATGCTGTTGGAGGTGCTCCTCACAGCCACGATGAGCAGCTCTGCTTTCTCACTGAAGTCTAGAATGCTGGTACATCTGTGCCTTAGAACCATTCTAAGAGCAGCTTTGCAGAGCTGAACAACTGGCAAATTGCACTTATAGGTTTAGAACTGAAGTACTCAATTGTCAGCTTTTTCTTGTTGTTTCTTGCAGTTTATCATATTTAAATTACATTTAAGGAAGCCCCTGAATAGCTGGTGGGAGCTCAGAGTACAACTTGTACTTGGTAGTTGAAGAATTGGGGAGTTATGCAAAACTGGCTTGAACTTCACTTTATATTACAATTTACCAAAGAGTCCCTTGCTTGTTCACTCTGCATTTGCAAATTTCATGGTTTTCCATGTCTTTCTCAAGGGAATTTCACTTTGGGCCTTGTAGGAGTAGAAGGGCAGATTATCTACCAGCATCTTCAGAGTGAGTTTGGCTTTTTTATTGTGGATTTTTCAGCCTAAGTTTGCCTTGTAAAATGGAGTTGAGTGAGGGGAGCAGGAGAACCATGGGACTCTTTCCCAGAAGACCTTGTTCCAGGAAGATTTGTTCTTTTTGGATTAATTTCCTTGTCAGTTTTCTTGGATGTGGGTTTAGATGAAGCAGAAGGAAGATGTTTTCTCTTTTTTTTTTTTTTTTACCAGAGTTGTTAATTTTACTGCTTGTTGGGTCACTTCTGCCTTTGGCTCTAAACCCACATGTTGTAATGAGGAAGAGCTCTGCTGTGCAACTCCTTTGACATCAGGGGAGATTCACACGTGTGTAGTGTTCTGGAAGATTGGGTCATGCAATTTTATCTGGCCAGGTTGCAGTTGCATTATGTGTGTGGAATTACTGCAAGTTTGTACATATTTTTAGGAGAAAAAAAAAATCAGAACCTTTTTTTCCTTTCATCCCCTGCTAATGAAGGATTAGCCAAGCTTACAAATACATGTAGCAAGAGAGAGTACATTTTAGGCAGGCAATTATAAATGCCAGATAATTCTTAGAAAACTGAGCTTTTTATTATTCAGTAAATATTCCAAATTTTAAACCAAAATCACTCCTAACATTCTCTTTATGCAGGATCATGCACATTTAGTCTGTCACTGAAGCAGAAACAGCATCTTAATATACTGATGAAGCTAATATGGTCTATTCTAATAAACTTCTGGAAAGTAAAAGCCTGCATCACCTTACTAACTTTTTATATTACTTCTGGGTGCATGTGCTGAAAACATGACAGCAGAGTGAGTGTATCCAGCTAGTACAGAAATGAATGCAGATGGCAAATTGACCTGTGCTGCTCTTACTGGAGAGACAGCTTTTAGTTTACAGTAAAGGATGTAGGAAAGATTAAGACACTTAATACTGAGGTGACAGTAAATACCAAGTCTTACTGTGTATTTGCTCTTATATTAAAGCATAATGACATTGTTGCACTCTAACCAGATGAGAAGCTGGGAAAGAGCAGGCTGTAAATATAACAAATCCATCTCCTTTTCTGTCCCTTCCAGCACCTGTTCTGTAGATGGACACAAAGGTGGTGTCCCAGATCCTGCTCCTCAATCCTCTCCACTCCTTGCTGTGCCTGTGTCTTCCTGGTGCCTCTTCTCTTGCAGTGAGGTGTACAAGTGCTGCTCTGATGAGAATTTACCCACCAAAGAAACCCAGATTAGTTTTCCAGAGGGTTGTCCTCTGGTGATTGCAGCAGCATTGGTGTAGCCACAGGGTGAACTTCATCAGGGCAATAATCCCGTGGAAAGTGTGCAGTGCTTAGTTAATTTTTAAATGGGTCTGTTACCTGAACTGGTTACTCAGGAAGGAACAGCCACGGGCAGAATGAGGCAGAACCACCTCTTTGTCAGGAGCCCAGGCTTTGCTGGATTGACAGCATACTCAGGGACCAAGAGGGACTATTGAAATATACTGAAATTCAGTAATTACAATCATTTTTTGAGTAGCACATCTTTTAATTAATAGTCTGAGGTCTCTTTCTTAAGAGGTATAGGTGACCGCTGAGACCTCCTGGTGTTACCAAGTAGCCAAAAGAGGCTTCAGAAATAATTTAAGAAAGGATTGAAAGGAGCTAGGTAAACCCAATATGCAGTTGAATTATTTATTTGGCACATCAGTGCTGCTGTTGTTAATCTGAGCAAAGGGGCTGTGCTTGAGCCCTAGCTTAGAAATAAAAATAAACAAAAACTTCCAAAGAAGATGAAAATGGTAGGGAATTTCCATGAGACAGGAAATCCATCAGCCAGTTATTTGAGTGGGTACTGACTAATATTTCAGTGTATACAGGGCAAACATTCTGAAATGAACAGAGGAAGGAGTTTTCTTTTATGTCTGATAAACCTACATGTTCCCTTTTAAATTCTGCATTTTCCAGTAGTAAAAGCTTTCCCAGCTCCCTGCTTGCCTGCCTTGTTTGTTTGTTTGTTTTGTTTTGTTGATGGTGTTTTTGTTACAGCTGCATTAGTTCTCCCATCATTGCCCTGGGGATGGACTGGGTTTATAAAGTGCACAGATTGCACTGCCAAAACACATACATGTCTCTCTGAGGAGGCAATATTAGTTGGAAATGTTGGTTTCTAACTTGTTGGCTTTGGGGAGGAGCAGATTGTTTCTTCTGAAGGCTTCTTAATGTTTTTATTGTGTTTTTAAAAGGAAGCAATGGAGTGTTTGTGGGTTGTTGTTTTGTTTTTCTTTTTTTTTCTGAGGACGTATTGTGTTGCTAGAAATGAGTAATCAGATTATTTCAGTTTTGATATCTTCAGCATTACTTAGACAAATTAATGATTCTGCTCTGGACTGAATGTGGGAGGCTCTCTGCCAGTGAGCACCTACAGGACCTGGACAACTGGGAAAGGCAAATTCACTGCTCAGCATCTCTGCAAACAGCTGCTGGGAAGCTGTTGTCATCCCCAGTCTTGTCTGAGCAGGAGGAGAGTGAATTCCAGCAGAACTTCCATCTCCAGCCAGCTGAGGACTTGGTGTTTCACCTGGATTCAGCAGCCTCCCTGAACCCAAATTGGTGTCATGTGCAGAAGGAGAGAATGGAAGCAGAGGATTTTACAGGCTGAGCACAGATTTCAGCAGTGTGTGATGCTTTGGGGCAATCTTCACAATGCACTTATGGTTTGTTTTTTTAAAAAACCAAAGACACTTCCTGGCACCTCTTCCTTGTTTCAGTGGTTTTTCCAACTCAGCATTGTGCTCTGCTTGGCTAGAACTTTTCTCAGTGTGAAGATGAGTCAGCAGATTGAATGTAGCAAATGTAACAATTGCAAAATGCCTTAAAATATATATTTTTTATATATATTCATGTTCTATGTTTCTTCCATCCATCCATTTGAAATATAAGCAAAGATTTAAACTTCCATCCATTCCTTCCATTTCCAGATCCCATTTATGTGGTTTCTTGTATGTTTTCACCTGTGTATGATGATCAGAATTGTGTAACTTCTGTTTATCTTGTGTTATGCTTCAAATACCTGAGACACCAGTTCCTTTTTCTGTCCCTGAGGATGTGTTAATTGTCCTGCAGTTCTTTTGTGCTGGCTGTGTGAACTGGTGGCCAGGAAAAACCAGTGGTAGTTGCACAGATATTTTAGAAAAGGGAGATGGAGAATTGGATTTCAGATCCCGGAGATTCGCCTCTTGAATTTCTTCATTTGAGATGGCAAAGCTTATTTGTGGCAGACTTTGAATTCAAGACCACAGTAATTTCTGAGGAAGCCTTTTAACTGAGCAGCAAAAAAACAGCTGATGGGAAGAGAGGGGCACCCAGGGCATGAATCTGATACCCATCCTTTTGTGCCACTGCTCTTTGCTAACTGCCTTCAGTTCCAGCATGTGATTTGATGGGCTTCAGCTTAAGGAAAAGTAGTTTGAAACCTTCAATAGGATAGTGGTAAAGGTAAAGCACAAGAGAGAGGAAGCTGAAAGATTCCTACTCAACCTATAATGGATATTCCAAGTTGTCCCAGTGGATGGACACTCAACAGGAGGCTTGAAGTCATCGCATAGATTCCTTCTTTAAAATACATTACTTTCAGCTTTAGAGAAACTATACTACTTATTAGTCTAGCAGGGCTCTTATTTGGACAGAACTATACTTCTCTAACACTTTTTTTACAGGTTATAATGAAAAAGTCTGCCTTTTTAATTTTTCTGGGCAGTTTTCGACTTCCAGATATGTCCTGCTGTGTCTGTTGCATCATGGAGGCAAAGCAGCATTTTCAGATGTTAAAATTCATACTGGAAACAAGCTGGTGTGTTGAGCACTCATAGCCCACCTAAAGCTGCAGGTAATGAGGAAGGTCCTCTAGCATGTTGTAAGCAGTGAAAATAAGCAGGAATTGTTTGCCAGAACTAGACTCTTGTGCAATTACATCCCAGTTGTTTGAACTGCAGGTCTTAGGAGGCTCCACTGGAGTTAGCCCAGACAGACCTGTGCAGTCAGCTCTGGGACTGTTGCAGTTGCTTTTATCTTCTGTGCTCTCCTGTGAACTGTTCTTTGTTGAAGGAAAAGCTAAATAAAAATTAGTCTTATTGCCCGGGTTTGGCACACTCATGCAAAGTAGTAGTCTGCCTTTTCCCAACCACAGAATGTTCATGTTCCTAATACTTTATTTCGGCTCCCTGGGTTGAGGTTGTTCATGGAAATTATGCAGTGAGCTGCCTACTTGCTTCTCTGAATTGACAGTTGTGTAGGCTTGGGGAAAGCATTACTGTTACTGTGCTGCAAAACAACCCCCAAGCCTCTATCCTCGTGTGACAGGAGAGCTGAAAGTGAATTTACTTCTTCATGCTTTCACTCAAGCTAATTGTTCAGCTTGCAAAACTGATAGTAATGACTTTGAACAACTGTTTGACAAATTGCTGTTAAAGACTGTGTCAGACTTTTTTTTTCTTCTCTATCACATTTTCTTTGCTTCTCTCTCTAAAGGAGATTTCAGGGTTGAGTACAGCTTTAATGTAGCCTTTAGGGTTGAGTGTGTGATTAACTTATCACTAATGTGAATTAAAAAGCACGAGGATTTGGAATATTATTAGTATGAATAAGGACTTTTATAAAGGCATGTGGTGATAGAACAAGGGCCAGTGGTTTTAAACTAGAGCAGAGCAGATTTAGATTAGACATTAGGCAGAAGCTCTTTACCATGAGGGTGGTGAGGCACTGAGATGGGTTGCCCAGAGATGATGTGGCTGCCTCATCTGCAGAAGTCCTTAAGAGCAGTCTGGATGAGGCTCTGAGCAACCTGGTCCAGTGGGAGGTGTCCCCACCTGTGTCAGGGGAGTTGGAACTAGATGATCTTTGGGAACATTTCCAACTCCAGCTGTTCTATGACTTATTTTCTGTTTCTGTTATGATGTTAGGTACTAGCAGACTAAAGGCAGCATTTTGTTTCCCTTGTTCACAGAGACCATGTATGCTCTGAAACGTTACTGCATCTCTTCTGGGAGCACTGCCTTCAGTGCTGGGGTGGCTGTCCCTGAAAAGCATGAACTGAGAAATCTTTTCTTGCCTTCTTTGTGTATCAGGTCAGAGCACTGAAAAATCTGTTATTCCTCCCTGCCCAGGGAGGATTTGCTCAGTGTCCCCTAACAGATGCCTACAGTGCCCACCTCTGTTATATGCCTGTGTTTGCAGTGCTTGGAGGTGATGGACCATGCATCAGAGGGTCATTGTTTTGTGGGGAGCTGGGGTGTTGTGTGTGTTTGGTAGGAGACCACACTGATTGCTTTTCTACATTGCTTTTAGAGCTTTGAGGTTGCAGAGTGCTGTGTGACCAGGAGAACACTGCTGTCAGCACATCTCCTGGAGTACAAGTAGTCCTGTTAACTTCATAGGAAGGGCCCTACATGATCAAACATGGGCTGAGAGATTTCCCCTTCTAGAGCATCTGCTGCTGCACTTGGAGGGAAGAAACAAACAAGCAACTCCCCCAAAACCATGGCCTTGAGTGTGTGGTTTGGTTTGGTTTTGTTGAGCTTTCCATTTAGCCTGGAAGAGGGAGATCTTGGAATAATTGTATCTGAAGTCCAGCAGTTAAGACACTCCAGTTTCTAGTGGTATTGTTTGCTGGCAGCACTGGTCTGTGGAATTACTGCTGCTATTGCTCCATGACCTCCCTGGGGCTCCCTTCAGAGGTTCCCTGACCTCCCTGGGGCTCCCTTCAGAAGCTCCCATTAAGAAGGCTGGATTCTTTCCCTAGTGCAGTATGTTTAGTATGTGTTTGGCTTGAAAACTGATAGCAATCAATTAAATGATAACCTATTGCTTTAGAGTAGTGCTTGGAAGGGTGAAGCACTGAGCTGATGTGATGGTTTCCTGCTGTGATGGAACTCTGGCAAAGGTGTAGTGCTTTGACAGTGGAAAAACAGCTCCAAGACTGCAGCAGGTAATGGTGATGAATTTTAATAGGAATCTTTGTCTCTGAATAAAAGTTTTATATGAGATGGAGTAACTAGTAGTTCTCCTTCTGGAGGCTGCCATTAGCACAGTGACCTGCTGCTGCTTTTAGCTGCCAAAGCTCCCTGAATATTTTCATCATAGTGGGGGTCCAGTAACCAGAGTTACTGGTCAGGGGACAGTATCCATACAGCAGTTCAAGCTCAAAACTGAAACTACCAAAGTCAGTCTCCTAGAAGCACTGAGAGTGGGTTACTATCACCACAATGAGACCTCCTCTTTTTTCATCTATCTACATTTGGAATTGATTGATTAATGCTTCAAGCAAAGGACCAGAATGTAAACAGTAAATTCTGTCCTGATGTCTGTCAATCATTGTAAAACTAACTGGAGATATTACTGAATCTGAAGAGTAATTCTGATAATGCATTTATTGGGTTAATATATTTCACAAAAAGTAACTGTAAAGTCTTCAGATTAATTTAGAGACTTGGTCCTGAAAAAAATGGGGTGAGGTCTGAGAGCTTCAGTGCTGTCACCTCATTACTCATTGCAGTGATGTGCAGGACAGGCTTTACCATTAGAGCTTAGAACACTGGGGAGTTTTGCTGGAGAAACATGATGTGCTGAGATTCCTACAACTCTAGAATCTTCTGTTTGAGAAAAGACCCTGACAGACATTTATACTCTCAAGCAAGGAAACGCCTGTAGTTGAGCTGAATGCCAAGTTTACCAAGGTTGAAATGAGTAATGTAAACACAAGAATCCCCTGCACACTTGCTACAGGCACCCATGAGACTAACATGGGTGGGAAAGATGCTCTCCTAGCAAATATTTTTGTTCCTAAAGCATCAGCATGAGTGAGTGTTTTGTTTCACCACACTAGCATTTTGTCTGCTCCTGGTCATGTGCTCAAGGGTTTCAGTGTTGTCTCCAAACCCAGAAATCTCCTCCTGCTTGAAAGAAAAACTGATTAGTTTTTTTCTTGAGAACAGGGCAAGGAAAACCTTGTCATGTTCTGTTTCTGTGTCTTTAGTTCCTTATATTTGCCAAGTGAGCAGCTCTGCCTTCTCCAGCAGTCCCTAGAATGTCAGCAGGTTCATTCTTGTCAATAAAAATCATGTGTAGCTGTGGCTTGCTGGACCAGATTTTTCAAAAGGAACTGAAATTTACTGTTCAGATTTTGTGGGAGAGTTTGGATATGCTGACATGAGAGAGAACTACAGCTGTTGTTCAGCTCCTCTGAAAATCTGACCCTGGCTAACTTTTTACTGATATCTAGTATTGAAGCCAGAGGCTTCTGAACGAATTATTCGTTGTAGTTCAGTAGGTAAATCATTTAGGTAAATCAGTAGGTAAAGTGTTTAGTCAAACCCAGTAGGAAATTAAAGGACAACCAATGAAAATGCAAAGCTAAAACTAGTGTGAAGTGCTGTGATTGAGATCCCTGGTCAGCAGTGAAGTCACTGAGCTGCTCCTGTAGGTGGCGAGATGTCGGGTGCATGAATTTGGACAGAACCTCAACCATGGGGAAGCTGAGTATCTTCTGATTGTCTTTGTCACTGCTTTATCTGGAATAAAACAGTGTTTGCTTAAAGATCCAATCATATATATTTCATGAAGATGACTGTACAAGTGGGGTGCTTGATAATATCTATAGGTGCCATGTCCGTAATGGATTTAATCTCTGACTTCCATGCTCTGTTGCTCTTCCTCCTGCAGCTCTACTGGGGAAGCTCAAACAGCTTCATTGAGTTGTTCTTTCTGGTCTGCAGGACAAATTTGGAAGCCCTTCAGAAGAAGCTGGAGGAACTGGAGTTGGATGAACAGCAACGAAAGCGCCTTGAAGCTTTCCTCACCCAGAAACAGAAAGTGGGAGAGCTGAAGGATGATGACTTTGAGAAGATCAGTGAGCTGGGAGCAGGAAATGGTGGGGTGGTCTTCAAAGTATCTCACAAGCCCTCTGGTCTCATAATGGCAAGAAAGGTGAGTGCCTCAAAAATAGGAACTTGGGGAAGATTTTTCTTTTAAGGAGGTTGTCTCAGATACAGTGGTTTGGGTTGGTTTTGTGTTGCTGACACACCAAAAAAGTGAATGTGTCATGCCAACTTTCAGCAACATTGATATGTTTCAAAAAGTTGGAGAGGTTGCACTTGCTTATCCTGAACTTCCCAGTTTTTCAGTGTCCCTTGTGTTAATAATGAAAAGATGGGCATTACTATCCCCACCTCCCTTTTTTTTCCGCAGCATGACAAATACAGTCTTTTCAGCTGGGTGTAGAAAAGTGACAATACCCTGGTTTCTGGGTCACAAGCTTAGTAGAGTGGAAAAGATCTCACCTGTCTGAAGATTCTCCTTCATTGCTGCAGACCAGAGCAGGGTGTCTAGATGATTCTGGTGATAAAAGCCAAGTCACACTCAAATCCCACATCCCATTATACCACACTGAAAACTCCCTTCTTTCTTTTTGTAATGAGAAGTTGAAAGACCTCAAGACTTTGAGAAGAGAGTGCTGTCCTCTTCAGCAAAACTGAAGGAAAATGTATATGTATCACTTAAAAAATAACCGTGCTCAGCACTCTTGACAGTTTGGAGAGAAGGGAAGAAAAATGCCCCTTTCTGAGGTGTGAGAGTGGTGAAATATTCAGATCACTGTGGCTTTCCTTGAACTGAATCAATTTAATTGATTTTTCTTTTCACCTACTGTGGGTTTGACAGGAAACGTTGCCCCAATTCATTAATATTTGATGTGACTGGGATCTTTGCTGCCCTGCAATTCTTCTTTCATATATTGACCAAATTATGAATTCCATAATGTCTCTCCATCTTCCCTTTCACAAATCAGCCTCTTGTATTATGTGAGAAAAACAGTCCGGTGGAACAAAGTCTTTTACATAATCTCCCCTTTGGATTCAGGTTCAGTCTGGGGAGGTTTTTAATTTGAGGTTCAGCTCATTCCTTCTGCTAATGCTTTGCAAACACCAGTGCAGATATTTTTGCTTCTGAGTCAGTAAGTCTTGGACACATTTCCTTTAGATGTTTGTTCATGGCTCCTCTTCAACACAAAGAGCTTTGGTTTCTGCACTATCTATAAAAAACCCAAACAACAGAGAAGAACAGGTGCTGGAACAAAAAGTTTTTGATCAAGTAGTGTTTTGTGAAAGGAGGAGATGCAAATCCCACCTGTTTCTGGGAGCTGGTGTCATTTTCCTCCTGCTGTGTTGTACCATTGGGTTTTTTTCCTCTTTGCCACTAAGACCACGAAGATGGATGAGTTTCCAGTGTAGGTGCTGAGGTCAGAGCAGGCTGCACAGGGCACTGCCAAGCCCTCTGAACAACCTGCTCCTCCTGGATGTGCTTTGTCAGCACGAGTTGGGTGTCTTGCAGCTGATCCACCTGGAGATCAAGCCGGCCATTCGGAACCAGATCATCCGCGAGCTGCAGGTTCTGCACGAGTGCAACTCCCCCTACATCGTGGGCTTCTATGGAGCCTTCTACAGTGATGGAGAGATCAGCATCTGCATGGAACACATGGTAAGCTCCTAGAAACCTCCCTTACCTTGACTTTAATGCAAAGTCTCAACAGGACTTCACTGAACAAAGCAGAGCTTTCTGCAGGAATAAAGAATCAAACACTGATTTGCATTTCCTCTGCAGGTCTGAGGGTGGGATTGATGATGGTTTCTATCCCCTTCTCCAGCATCTGCTTTTCTGCACAAGTTGAGGCCGTACAAATGCAGCCTCCCAGTTGCCTCTCCTCTATCCACAGTTCTTTTTGTTTTATTGAAAAATAGTGAATTCTGCAGCTTAAACACTCTGATTAGGATTTGGTTTTTGTTTATGCAGAATGGACCAGATCACTCTGCTGCTCCAGCTGAGTAGTCCTTGGTAGAAATGATAACAAGAATCCAGTTAATTCCTGGTTAGATTAATCCATATTTTGTCTCCTTTTCCCAAATTTCCCAGAACATGCAAACAGAGAGTGGTGCACAGGAAGCAAACAAGCCCAGAAGGATCTCGTACAACTTTATACATGCCAAAAATATTGTAGCTGTGTTTCATTTTAATACAAAAGTACACTGTCTTCTGGACATCTGTTTGCCTTTCCCTAACCATATGGAGCCAAACACTAAAAGTAAATTTTGTGTAATTAAAGGTCAGGCAAATTTTTTGCTTCACTTGTTTAGTAGAGGATGTTTTTTAGCAATATGAAGTACAATAAATTTTAAAACTTTTTTATTTTTTCCCTGGGAAAAAAAAACTGTTTCTCTGGAGAGAAACCTTTTTCTTTCTTTCTTTCTGGAAAGTACAAGTGATTGTTTTAATGCTTCTCTGTTCTTCTCTTACGGAAATTTTGAGAAGAAATCGATGGTTGCCTAGGAACTAGTGATCATGATCCAGTTTTTAAGCATGTGCTGGCTGAATAGAAGGTGTGCATACCCCAAAATACAATTCCCTTTGGGAATTCTAAAGAAGCTAGTTCCTCAAAATCAAACAGTATAATGAAAAGCAGGAAAATAGATGTTAAAAATGATCATCTGGGCATTGTTTCCAAACACATTATATAAAAAAAAAAGTCCCAAATGTGCACATCTGCAGTTGCTAGAGGAGCACGTGTGTCAGTGCACACAGAGCTGGTGGGGTGGAACTCCACTTCTTTAGTGAGAAAACAAACAAGAGCAGTGTCAGGGTTTGCAAGTTCCTCACCAGGGAACAATATCTGACAGTAGCCAGCTCTGCATTCAGGAGAAGGCAGGATGAAATCTGGTGTTCAGTGCTGCACCTGGTCCAGGTCAGACTGGATACAAGATTTTCCTTGTACAATTGATCAATAAGATAGGAAATAAAGAGAAGGGTTATTTAAACTGTAGCCTTTATTAAGCCATGAAGATGTTGGCTTAATGTGGGTGGTTTGGTGGAAGTTTTTGGTCTCCTTTAGGGGAACAGATGAGAATCTCCACTGTCTTTCTTGTGTGTATCTCTCAATTACTGCCAGTCAAAATCCTTATTTTTAGCAGTGAGTTACAAAACCTAAGTATGAATATGAACAAAAGTTGGAGGTGGAAAAGGCACAGAACTTGAAGATGGGAGCATTTGATATTTTTAGGTACATAAATACAAAACCAATGCATAACTTCACTCAGCAGCAGGTGTTTTAACAGGGAAAAGCTTTGGAGTCTGCTCCTGAAGGACCTGGAAGGTTGCAGCCAACACTAGGCAATGGAATTGTATGAATCCCCTTCCAGGATTGGAGTTAGCCCTTAGGGTGTTGGGAGGGAACATTATTTTTGTCTATATTAAATGTTTTGTTAACATACCAGTGTTTCAGCAGAGACAGCTCTCCAGGGTATTCAGGAAAGGGAACTTGATCTTTTCCAGTGTGATGAATTTTCATCCCCATAATCAGGATCATGAAATCTGTGCTGCTTCAGTTCCTCTCTGTTCATTGGAGGGGAAGAGAGTATCAAGAGAAAAAATGTGTTGCTGCATTGGGCTGAGAGTTACATCAATTTGTCAACTCCTCAGTGCCTGGTGATCTGTGGACACTGCTTCCTAAACAAGATCCAAACCAGGGAAGTGCTGCTATGGAAGAGCTTTGTGTGAAGTGTTTATTTGAGTGGATGCTGTTACTGGCCAAATGTTTATTTAAAATAAACATAAAAGTGCCTAATTCCTGCTGGGGAATGATGTATTGTTTCCAGATATGCACCCTGACCATGTGAAATCCAACACAGAAAGCAGCTTCTTTTCTCCTTGCTTCACCAAATTTGGGCTTCAGGCTACAGTCTTCTTTAAAATATTTTAGAGTCATTTAATTGAAGCTTGACTCTTCAAACATTTATTATTAGGATGGTGGCTCCTTGGATCAAGTACTGAAAAAGGCTGGCAGAATTCCAGAGCAGATCCTGGGCAAAGTCAGCATTGCGGTGAGTGCCTGCGCGGGGCTGGGAATGGCTGTGGCTGCAGGAACCTGCCCCTGCTGCAGCCCAGCAGCCAATCCAGCATGGGCTGCACCAGCAGCAGTGTGGGCAGCACATGGACAGAGGGGATCCTGCTGCTCTGCTGTGGGCAGAGCTCCCCTGGAGCCCTGTGTCCAGCTCTGGAGCTCTCAGCACAGCAGGGACGCAGGGCCAGAGGAGGCCACGGAGATGCTCAGGGGCTGGAACAGCTCTGCTCCCAGCACAGGCTGAGAGAGCTGGGATAGTTCAGCCTGGAGAAGAGAAGGCTCCAGGGAGACCTTAGAGCACCTGCCAGTGCCTGAAGTGAAAGGCCGTGGGGCAATGGTTTGAAATGAGAGGAGTGGATTTGGATTAGAACTTAACAACAAGTTCTGTCTGCAGAACTTCCAGTGAGAAGTTGATTGACTGTTTGTCTAGTCTGACCTGCAGGTACAAATGAAAACAAAATATTGACTTGCAGTGATTACTTTTGGGGATTCCTGTTATGTTGCATTCAGTTGGAATTCTTGTGCAGAAAAAGCATGAATTTTTTTCATAATTACTTTTTTTTTCCCCTCTTAGGTAATAAAAGGACTCACATACCTGAGAGAAAAGCATAAAATAATGCACAGAGGTGAGAGAAAGTTTTACATTGGAACTTTCCCTGAACATAACTTATTAAAGTTAAAATAACATGCTTTTTCCAGGATTAGTTCTTTATGGTCCAATATGATTTTGGTTCAGAGGGTTTTTCTTGGCTGGTGTAAGGCAACCTTCTTCTTTTGTGGAAATATCTTACTGTGATGATCATCTTCTGCTGTCAGGCTGCAGTTCATCTGGGTTTATAATCCCTGCCTGAGCCCAGCATGCTTCTGTGTGCTCACACAGTTCCTGTCTGGGTTTGAAGCTGCTTGTTGCCAGTGGGACTTGGCCAGTTGGAAGTAGGTGCTAGAGCCTGGGAATCTTAACTCAAGACCAGAAGTATTCCCTTTGCAGTAAAGATGGGAATAGAAGGAACTGAGCAATCCAGTCTCTGTTTCCCTTAAATACCAAATAAGTCTTCCTGCATTTTCTGGGAGGAGAAAAACTTCCTTATATTCAGCTTATAGTTACCCATTTTTATTTTTAATCTGGCTCTTTAATCTGTTGCATGACACACAACTGATGTTCTGCATGGTCAGGTAATAAATTCCACTGTTCTTGACATGAGTGTGAATGGAAGACTTGGGGGGGGGGATGGCTCCTGGTCTTGTTGGGACTGTTCACTGCAGCAATTGTGCAGATCTATAAACTGGGCCAACTTGGAGTTTTTTACTGTGAGATCAGTCTTCAGATGATAAAAACACCTTCATCAGACACAAATGTGTCTGGGTTTACACTTGTTGACCAGGCTAAAAAGAATAATTAGCAATCCTAGCTTATACCATGTGCTGTAGAATCACCTTACACATGAAGCAGAGTGTGTTTTGGTTCTATAACTGACCAAATATACCTTTCTCCTGGAAAAAGGAGGCTGGATGTAGACACTGAAATTTTCTGATGGTAGTTGCAAAGTGACTGTTGAGAGTGTAAGGGAGACTCCTGGGAGAAAGATCATCTTTCAGAATGTACTGGAAGCAACTGTTTCAACCACAGCAGTGGTTTGTCTCAGTGTTGGACACTTGGGGGTTTTCTTGGGCTGTCCTTCCTCAGCTGGCTGCTGAGACTGGGTTGTTTTTTTTTCCAGTTTTACAATCTGTAAATCCAATAAATCCACAATAAAGCCTTCCTAAGTGCAGCTTAACCTCACAGTATTGGCTACATCAGAGATTACACTTCAACTATGTGGGCCAAGAAGTTTCTCTTCTGTGTTGCCTCCCATTTTACTGGACTGAATGTCCCCTGCAGTATCAAATTCCATGTACAAATTGGGATTTTTAATTTTTTCAGCTCCATTTTCATGCTGTGTGCCTCGGGAATACCTGACCATGTAAACTTTTTGCAGAAGCTGTCACTGAAATGTGTGATGTCTGAGAAGTGGGAGCTGAAATGACAGTTTGGAAGCTGATCATGGCTAGTGCTGGCAGCTAAAAGGAAAACCAGTCTGAATAAGGTTTCCATGTCTTGACACGTGGAGCCAAATTTTCTGGCTTTTCCCTTTGACATTTGTAGGCCTCCACATGTAAGTTGGAGCTCGTGTGTGAGCTGCCACACTCAACTGAGCTGTTAGAGCTCATCCCTGCTCTGGGGGCCTGGTTCAGCTTCCTGGCTGTCAGATCAAGGAGCAAGATGCTGTCCTGCAGGGTGGTGGTGTCTGCTGGTGGCTGACCAGTGCTCAGCTCTGTCCTGGCCCTACTGTGGAGTGGTGCTCTGTGAGTAAGGAGGGGAAAAAAGATCATACATGGGAAGTATGTAAAGTGAAATGGTGTCAGTAGGGCTTAGGGATGTCAGAAGATGCTTGGATAGTGTGTGTTCAGGTGTTAAATGTCACCTCAGAATCCCATTGTAAATTCTCTCTAGATCTGTCTCTTTCTTGCAAGCCCCTGTGAAGGATGCCTTGGCATCCCTGCTCCAGCTGGCAACACAGATCTCTGGTTTCCAGAGAAACTGCTGAAGTGCTCAGGCACTCTGGAGTTAAAATAGCACAGTGTGCTGCTTTAGAGGGGTGGAAAGACAGCAGCCTTCCAAACATCACCCTGGGCACCTTGTTATGAGAATGCTCAGGGAAAGGCCAGCTCTGCACAACACTCCCCTGAGGAGCCCTCCCTTCCTGGGCTGCTGTGGGAAAGGTGCAGTGGGAGATTGTCAGCTGGAGAAACACTGAAGGGAAAAGTGAAGGCTTCAAGAGACCAGGTGCATTCTAGAGTCTGGAAGATGTTTGTAAAGAGAAACTCATTTGGTTCACTGTCCTTGGAATGCCAGTGTTCCTGCTGCTGTTTAACTGTGAGTGTGAAGTACTCATGAGCTGTAGAGACAAACCAGTCTGAGCCAGGAGATGTGCACAGATAAGCAGCACAGATCTAGAGGCCATGTCTGTAATTTTTCAGCCTCTGCAGTGCTTCCAGCCTGTTTTGCTAGTGTTTTTTTCCACCTTGATTTCACACACAACTGTAGGTGCAGATTCCTGTGTAGCTTGGTAGTCTCTAATCTCTGCTGCCTGCCTCACTGCACCATCTGCTTGGATTTTGTTTATGGGTTGTGGTGGTTGTTTTGTTTGTATTTCCCTGCTGGAATTTGACAGATGAAGCTCCTACACTGGATTCTTCCTTCTCATACTCATGGTGAGGTCTCAAGTAGTAAAAACTTGCCCAAAGGAGGCAGAAGCTGTGGAAGGTCCAGCTGTGTGCCCAGAAGGCCTCTCAGATTCCTCCAGCAGCATGTAAGGTTCTGTTTCTTGCCTGGTAAACACCTCTGCAAACCACCCAGTGCCTCTGCTGCTCCTACAGAGAAAATCTAGTGACAGCAACTTTTGTAAGGCAGTGACTTTCCTAGGGAATTAGAAGTAATACCCACAGAATAGGTGCCCATCTTCTTCCACCTCCAAGGAGGGAGATTGCTTGGCAAAAGCAGGTACCTCAAGGGTGATGAGGGGTGACATTAGTGTCATCTTTCCAGTGACATCCCACTGACATCAACTGAGGTCCATTCCTCAGTCTCTGAAGTGGAAGCTGCCTGGAACACAGCTGTGTTTAAAAGTGAAAAGCAAATGAAAATATGCTACAGACTTCTGGACTGCTCTGGAATAGAATCAACTGAAATCCTGTTGGGTTGAGCTCTTCAAAACCAATTTATAGGGCCCTTTCCTCTGAGCCTGGCTTGGCAAATGGGAGCTGCTGGTTACTTATCTCAATAATGCATTGGTAACAACCAGCTAACAGCAAGACAGATTGAAAACACCCTCCTCACAGCTCTGAAAAAAATACTAAACAATTGTTCTCTGTACCTTTGCATTCACAAATAGCTGTTATTAGTTGCTTAGCTACCAGTGACCCTTATTAAATTTCCATTTAGAACAAGTGCTGAAGTGAAAATCATGATGGGGTTCTATCAGGGGTAAACAATCTCTAAAGTATTTTGAAATGCAGAATTTCAGTAATAGGATAATTATTTTTTTTTCAGAGCTTTAAAAAAAAAACCAAAACAACATAAAACCAAGACAACAAAGCTACCCAACCACAAAACACCAAGGCCACTCACCTCTTCCCCAAGAAAAAAAAAGCCAAAACAAAAAAAACAACCCAACCAAACAAAACCCAGAACAGCAAGAGTGGGAACTGTTGTGTTAGAGTATGATCTGTGCTTGTGTGCATATGGAAGCTAAGTGAGGGCTGGTGGTGTGGCTGCTCTGGTTCATGGGCCTCTGTAAATTAAATATGTTGGGCCTCTTTAATGATGTTATTTTGCCTAGAAATAATGAGGAGTGATGCTGACATCCACTTTGCAAGGAGGATGTAGATATTTGAAAGCCAAGAAACAGGGTGAAATCCAAACTTTGGTTGAATTGTCATTTCAAACAAGGCTTTTTTGTTTATAAATAGTCTGTGGAATGGGCTGGGGTAGGGAAACAAATCTCTGAGCATTCCCAGAGAAGGGACAGGGTTGTGTAACCCTTAGAAGGGAAGCCAAGGGAGACACTGGTAGTTCCCACCTTCCCTGTTCTGTCATTGCCAGGTCTCCCAGTTTCTGTACTGTAAATACAGCTCACCTATTCTGGTTTTGTTTTGTTTTCCCCCAGATGTGAAACCCTCTAACATTTTGGTGAACTCCAGAGGTGAAATCAAGCTGTGTGACTTTGGTGTCAGTGGGCAGCTGATAGATTCCATGGCCAACTCCTTTGTTGGCACCCGCTCCTACATGTCTGTAAGTACAGACCTCAGAGCTTGGGAGAGTTACGACGACTCCAGTCACTGAAGGAGAATCCAACTGGTGCTGTTACTACTGCTGTTCATAGTTCAGTGCTTCCTGCATTCCAGGAATATTCCGGGATGGTATCAGACTGTGTGTGGGGGAAGGAAGTGCTGCAGGAAAAGGCAAGCAGCTCGCAGGGTTTGATGACACTCCAGGAGCTGCCATTGCATCCACGTCACACCATGCAGTCAGTTAACACACCCAGGCTTTAGCCACATGAGTCTCCATAAAACCCCAGTTTCTAGCACTCATTTTCCTTGGAAAAAGTGGTTTTCTTTGCAGTAGTGTTCTGCTGCAGTCACTTCTGTAGGCGAGCTGCTGCCTCACTGCTGAGCCTGTTGTGGCTGCTCCCAGGAACCCTCCAAGGCTGCAGCAAGGAGAGAACATGGGAGTGGCTCGTGTGGGCAAGGCCATGGCAGCTGAGCTGAGACTGTGCACAGGGTGTTGGTTTTTCATCCCTGTGTATGAGGAAGACCTTGAAACTTGCTCTGCAGAGAAACTCTCTGCCCTAGGTGAGGGTCACAGTTAATGGAAGAGCAGGGCTGCAATGCACACACCTTGTTCAGCACACCAGCAATTACCTCGTGCAGTCAGTGTTCTGAGGCTCTGCTGGAGGATTGAAACTGTGTGGGCTTAAAGGCAAAAAGAATAACAGTGCTGCTGCTCCTGCTCAGCGTGGGACCTGCATTTCAGCATCAAAGGCAGTGCTCTCTTTTGTCAGTGAATAGTGGTAACATACTCAAGATGAAGCTTCTGTCCCCACATACATCTAGGGGCTGTTGATAATTAGCAAAAAGAAATCACAGCTCCATCTCTTCTGTGCTCTTGACATACTACTGACTGTCCCTTCTTCTAGGGGAAGTAATGAGATTAAAGTGCTGTTCTGCCTTCAGTTCCCTTTATTGTTTCTACTGACTGAGATTTAGCTTTGCACTCTCATATGTCACAGACATGATGATGATTTTATTCCTCTGATAGTATCCAAAGTACCTTTTCTTGCAGTATCTTCCTTAACATAATTTCTCAAGTACCAGCTAGAATCTTTGTCCCTTCCCAGTTTGCTTTTTTTTTCCTGAGGAGAAATCTCAGCCTATTGCACTTTTGTTTGCCAGGCCCTAGTGAGCAGGTGGCTGAGCTGCCAGAACACATCTCTACCTTCCTGTCCTGTGGGCATTTTCCAGTCATTACCCCTCCAGGAACAGCCTGTGCCCTGCAGAATGTTTTACCATTCCATTTGTATGGTGTGCTTTATTATTACTCCAATGCATGGGAGAGCTCAGTAGGTTTTTTTATTTGAATATGGGTCAAAACCCCCAGTATGCAGCTGTCCTTGCATAAATGCACTCTGCTATAGGGAGCCCTCAGAATGCTGGCAGCTGAGAACTGTCACAAACACAAGACTTTTCCTAGAGCACCAAGTCCCTTTTGGACCCACATAGAATCCACACAGTCACCTTCCCTCTCCTTCCCAAAGCAGAAAAACCAAAGTTTCTGAGGGAAACCAGGTGAATCTGTAGTTGCCCATGCTGGTTTTGCTGCCCTGCTCTGGAATTCCCCCCTGAGTGCTCGTGGCTGTTGCAGGATGAAGGGTGGTTTTGTTCTTGTCACGACGCTGTCTCCTCCTTTGTGTTCTTGCAGCCAGAGAGACTACAGGGGACTCACTACTCAGTGCAATCAGATATCTGGAGCATGGGGCTGTCCCTGGTGGAGATGGCTATTGGCAGGTACCCAATTCCTCCTCCTGACTCTAAGGAGCTGGAGTTAATGTTTGGCTGCCCTGTGGAGGGGGATTCTCCAGTGACAGAGACCTCGCCGCGGCAGCGGACGCCCGGTCGGCCCGTGAGCTGTAAGTTCCCACAGCTGCTCACTTCTCTAACATGTTCCTCTGGCAGCCTGAAGCTCTTCCTTACCTGTCATGGGTCTGCATAGTCTGGCTTAAAGTGGAAAACAAAAAAAGAGGATTGTGTTGGGCACCTGGCTGTCCTCACTGTGAGGACTAGAGACCCCTCTGGTAGTAACTGAGCTCTTCACAAGCACTATGAACATCCCAGTCTGTTGTTACAGTTTATTCTAAGATGTGATGCTGCTCCAAGTCCAGTAGGATGATTCCTAGTGAAGCTAATGGCTTGGTTCAGACCTGAAAACAATGTCTCCTTGCATGAAGTTGTTGCTCTGTTGCAATTCCCCTGTAAATCTGCTGGGTGCCATGTAAGAATAAGTGTGTGTGACTCTGCTTCTTAACATGCCCCTGCCACAGGAGAGTAACACTGCTTTTCCACTTCTACAATTTCTTCCTAGCCTATGGACCAGACAGCAGACCCCCAATGGCCATCTTTGAACTTCTTGATTACATTGTCAATGAGGTAACTGACTGTTTGCAGTTGGGGAATTCTGTAAGCAATCCACAGTTTGAGGAAGGGTGGGCTTAGTGTTAGAATAAGCCAGGTCTTCTCATCTTCCACTGCTGCAGTATGAGGCACACATCCTTGTTGGCTTGCTTTTAAATTATTTATTATATTTGTTGGCTTCATTTAAAATTTTTTCTAACGTTTCCCATGAGAATTTTAGTTCATTTCTCTGCATCACTTAAGTAGGTGGTTGCATTTTTTTTTTTTCCAGCCTGGATCATGTTGGGAGTGTTGATAATGAACAGTACAATCCAGCATATACAAAATCAATCTTTAATTTGGTTTAGTCTTACAACCAACCTAACTTATAACACCATGTCTTTCTCACAGCTGAGCTACAAGGCCAGTTAATATGATTGGTATTTCAGAATTGATTGTCCCTTTCAATATTTCACAAGTACTGATGAAATTTGAGATTCCACTGCTTGTGTCCTTCCAAATGAAAGAAAAAAGCATGCTTCTGTTAACTCTCATTTGTCACAGCTGAATAACATCATTTTTCCAGGTGAATGAATTCTAAAACCTAAAAAGCACAGCTGGTGTGTAGGTCTCTGCAAAGACCATTCTGTACATGTACTGATAAATTATTTCTGTTCCTTGCCTGTGTGCATGGTTCTCCTCTTGCATTACAAACCTCTTTTGCATATTTATGTAACACTTCAATTTGACAGCTCTAACTCTTGGAATCGAGTTAGCATTGGGTTGCTTGCAGTACTGTGCTTCCAGCTCTTGTAGCATCCCAGAGGAGGTCACTTGAAACTGGAAAGCTGCAGTAGTGGAGAATTTGGCAAGATTATTTTGTGCTAATAATGCTGATTTCTATTTATTTCTTTCTCTTTAGCCACCTCCAAAACTGCCCAATGGTGTTTTTGGTTCTGAATTTCAAGATTTTGTTAACAAATGGTGAGTAATTTCTCCCTGTTGCAGAGGGACACCTTTGGGATCAGCCCTGCTGCCCTACTGGCAATCAGAGCCCCTGCCTGTAGGCCATGGCAAATGGCATTTCCATCAGCATAATCCTCTTCTCTGGCTGCTGATGTGCCTAAAGCTCATTTTACAGTCACCAGCTAGACAGCATAAGCACCCAGAGAGAGCTCCCAAAGCTGAGAGACATTCCTGTCTTTAAGATACAATTACTGCTTCTGTTTGCAACTGCAATTAGAGCTTTCTCTGTGTTAGAGCCCCTAAAACTGGGACTCTGAGCACATTTCTAAGGGAGGATCCTTACTTTTAAGAGCAGCCTTCATGCCATTCTGCAGTGACTGCTTGGGCATCTTACATTGTACAAGGACAGTGTGTAACTTGTGCAACATTTTGTTTCCCCAGTTTAATTAAAAATCCTGCTGAGAGAGCCGACCTGAAGCAGCTGATGGTAAGTGCAAGGTCTCTGCCTGAACTAGCAGCACTCCATGCAGGATGGAAGCAGGGGAGGGGCTGTTCACAAGGGTCTGTAGTGACAGGACAAGGGGCAATGGCTTTAAGCTAGAAAAGGGTGGATTTAGGTTGGACATGAGGAAAAAGTTCTTTATTCTGAAGGTGGCAGATCCCTGGAATGGGCTGCCCAGAGAGGTGGTGGAGGCCCCACCCCTGGAGACATCCCAGGCCAGGCCTGAGGAGGCTCTGAGCAGCCTGAGCTAGTTGGAGATGTCCCTGCTGAGTGCACGGGTTGGACTAGATGGCCTCTGGAGGTGCTTCCAACCCATTCTATTCTATGAAAAGAAGAAAATTCCACATACCTCATGGTCTAGTTCAATGCATTTTTATATTCTGTTGTGAAACACAAAATGTGCCTCTTATTTCATCAGCTGTGACTTGCACAATCTGTAGAACTTCCAGATGTGAACAAATCCTGCATTTTAATATTTTTTTTTCCCCCTGCATGAGATAACCCTACTGGTTTCAGTGTCAAAATAATGTTTTCCCTGGCCAAGGGTGCAAATCACCACCAGGCCGGTGCAGCCAGCCCTTCTGTGCCTTCCTGGGGCCTTCTGTGGAGCTGAGCCTCGTCCAGCTGGAGCAGGGTGCTGGCAGGGCTCCGTGGCAGGCAGTGTGGGCACAGCTCCTGTGCAGTGCCCAGAGGTGTGTGTTTGAGCTGCTGGCTGAGTCCACCCTCCTGCAGCAGTCGTGTCGGGGTCGCTCCACGGGGCTCGCCGCGTTTCCCGCCACCCTGAATGCTGCAGGTCGGGGGGGTTGCTGCATTCCATGTGCCCTGATGCTGCAGTGAGTGCCTGACTAACCCCCCTCTTCTCCCCTGCTCAGATCCATGCTTTCATCAAGAGATCTGAGGCAGAGGAGGTGGATTTTGCTGGGTGGCTCTGCTCAACCATAGGCCTTAACCAACCCAGCACCCCCACGCACGCCGCCGGAGTCTGAGCCCGGGGGAGCCAGGCCTGTGCTCCTGTTCACAACAATGCTGCTGGGCCCCAGCTCCTCAGCTTCACCTGTTCCAACATCTCCCTTCACCTCTTAAGGAAGAATGTCTTTATAGCATGTGCCAAATGGTTTAAAATTGTCATCCACTAATTGGTATTGTGTTGGATCCCGTTCGTCTCCTGACCAAACTGTACGATGTTTCAGTTCCAGTGCTTGCTGATTTTTCAAGTGATTATGGATATTCTTTCTTAATGAAAATGTCACTGGGGGGAGGGTTTTACCCCCAGCTCGTTTGAACTTTCTCAAAGGTTCTTTGTAAATGGTTGGTACTTCAATCACGCTTACCTAAGCTCCCCTGCAGAGGGTTAGGGATGCTCCCCCAGTGTATCTGTACGTGCTTCTGCTGCTGCCAAACTCTCTGGAAGCCAGGCCTAATGGTTCCCATGTTGCTGTTGTTTAGAGATCTCTCTTTCCCAGGTCAAGAAGGCAAGAGCTCTGCATTTCTTGGAATGTACAGGGCAGTATCTGAATTGTAGACTTGTTCATATTTCTATATTTATTTTTAAAACATATCATTCTTGGACTTAGTGACATAATGTCTTTCTAATTGAGTTTTTGTTTGGTTTTTTAAGAAGTTAGTTCTTGGAAGCATCCTCCAGAATCAAGACACAGATCCAGGCACTTTCCTTTCTTTTAACCTACAGATTCATGATGACTGTGTTTAGTGTCTCAAGTGTATGAAGATCCTCTATTGTTTTATTCTCTCAGATGTTTAGCAATGGATTCTCTTAATAAATATATTATCAAGTAACTTCCTGAAGCTTTTTCTAAAAGCCTTACCCAGTGCCTTAATGTGAAGCCACTGCTCCATCCCACACCCTTTTTCTGTGTGTTTTCCTGCATCCTTAGTTGCAAGAGCTTCATGATGGCTGATTTCAAATGCCACTGTGTGCAGTGGGACACGAGGCAGGTGCTGCTGCAGCCTGAGCCAGTGACTGGGTTTCTGGAGCAGGGCAGGGGTTTTGTCTGTGTAATGCTCAGTGCTCTGACCCTCCCTGGTGACAGGAATCTTCCCTGGGCAGAACCAGCAGTGTGCACAAACCCAGGAAAAGCTGCTTCTCTGCACCTGTCCCCCAGCACAGGGATGCTTCAGGCTTTGCAGCTGCAGATTGTCAGCCACCTGCTGCTGGCCAAGAGGAAGAGGTGGGTACAAAGTCTTGCTCTCAACAGCTGGGCCATGCAGAGCTATGAAAAGCTCCTTGAAGTGTCTGGGATGTGGAAATGGCTGAGGTTCCTTCTCCACAGGAATGCAGCTCATTCTGGAGCTGAACATCCCCTGTGGCAGCAGAGGCACAGAACAGCCCCCAGCCCAGGACCACTAGGAACTGCCTCACTCCTCCCAGGCTTCTGGCAGCTTGGGTGCTTGGCTGTGACTGTTGGGCTTGGTGAGAGCACTGCAGCAGTTACCTTCAGCTCTGTCCTGAGGGGAATTCTCCCCATCAGCAGCAGTCATTTCAACACTGGATAGACAGAGGCAGCATCTGACCCACGTTGTGCCTGAACTCCCTTTTACTTGTCTGCTCCCCAGCCAGCAGTAAGATGAACACCAGAGGCTGCAGAAGGACACTAGAACAAGCATTTTATTGCACCATGCAACAGCAGGGGCTGGTTTAACCCCAGAGCAAGCAAGGGCCTCATTCACAAAAAGCAGCAGAAACTGTCTGTGAAAACTACTCGACCATGCTGGGGACAAAGAACATTTTTCAACAGTCAGAATGACCCTTCAGAGCTGGAAGCAGGCAGAGAGGAGAGGCTGCTGCTGACCAGGCTCTGCACAGTCCAGCTCCTCACACACAGTCAAACACTGACCCCCCCAAGCCAGGACATTTTCAGCTCCTGCCTGGTGCTGTGTTTGGTTTTTTCACCTGTCAGTCCTGGGAAAGCTTTGCTGAATCTTCTGCACTCATAGGTTAAGCTCCTTCACCAAGAGCTTCAGCATTCTCAAATCCAAAGAACCTGAGTGCAGGATGAAGCTACATTTACAGTCCTAGGTTCAGCTTCTATCACCACAAACCAAGAGCTAAATAACCCATCTGCCTCAGCCAGGGGCAGGAACTCCCTGGAGGCTCAGCTGTGCTCTGACCACACCCAGGACTCTGTGACCAGTTCTCTCCCTGCCCCTGAAAGCAAACCTCACAAGTGTTTATTGTGTTTTCTCCATGTAATGCCAAAGGCAGCAGCACCTTTAGATCCTGGCTGTACAGTGCCCAACCCTGGATCTTGCTGGACTCTTTCCCTAGTAAGGCAGCTGAGGAGGTGGCTGAGTGAGAACACTGCTGTTATTGTTTGATTTAATCAGCTTAACAAGAGTTTGGGTTGCTGTGCTTTCAACCAAGGCTCTAAATGGATACAACCCCCAGCTGCCCTGCATGGTCTCTGCACTTCAAGAGGAGAAAGATGCAGGGGAAGAAGCAGCAGGAGCTTGTTCCCAAACCACTGAGGGGACTTCACCTCACTTTCCATTTTATTACCAAGTTCTTAAAACTCCTCCTACTCTTTGAAGCTCACTTGAAAGCAGAAGGTGACTTGCATTCATTTAAGAAGGTACTGTGAAGGGGAAAAAGGAAATAATACTTAATTTAAAATTATTCCTTCCTTATGATAATTAACAGGGACCAGTTCTTACCCCCCAGTCTGTGCAGAAATAAAAGGCCAATTGGCTGCTACTCTGAAAGAGCAAGAAGTAGAAAAGACTTCAGTGTTCCAGTCAGACTGACAGTACTTGAGAAGAGCACCTGTAGGAACAGAGGCTACCTTGTCACCATGCCCAGGATCAGGCTGACCTGCTTCTCCTGCTCTGTCACATCTACAGGGAGTGAAGTCCAGTTTTCCATGGAGCTGAGAACTGGAGCCAACCCTGGACACACCTCTGCACACCTAAGAATTCCCAGTTTAAGCAAATGAGGTGGTAACAGAATCATTGGTTCAGAACCAGCCTTTGTGGCCTGGTTTTCAGCATCAAATGAGACAAATTATTGCTTTCAGTGGAGGTGTTAAATTAGTCTGACTCAATTATCTCTCCCATCCACCTCTCTGTAATAAGCTACAGCAGGTTTTCAGTGTGGATTGGATTATGCTACATATTTGTGCAGCAAATTTTCCTTCTTTTCACAGCTCAGTCAAGATGTGCCAAGCCTGGGACATCCAGGTGTTCAGGTGGAACCTCCCTAGACCCCAGGAGCCTGGCATGGTGTAGTACTGGTCACACAGGACAAGCTGAAAATCACTTAGTGAATCTTAGATGAATGAAGAAGAAATTCCTGAGTCTATTAAAAACCACCTCTGATTTTTTTCCTCTCAAGAATCAGATTCCTCCTCTTCCTCCTCATCCTCTTCATGCCCTTGAAGGCTGAGGTGTAATTCTGTTTGATTGATAGCAGCCTCGTTGTCCATCTGACCAAGGGTCTGTCACAACAGAAGAGTTGATCTCACTAACAATCAAAACCAGCAGACCCTCAACACTTCTCAAATCACCAACACAAAGCCCAGTGCTGGCACTACTGGCAGTGACAGGCTCCAGTTCTCTAGAGAAGAGTTTCAGCTAGTTCCTACGTCTAGTAGGAAGCTCAAATAGTATCTGTGCTTCCAGCCTGTGACCAGTTGGCCAGAGCAGCTCAGAGTTAAGAGCACAGGGCCCAGGGTTTAACAAATGGCAGCCTGAAGCTCCCCAGAAACACCCTCCTGCTTTCAGGGGTGGGAAAAGTGGAACCCATGAAACATAAACCAGCACCAAACAACAGTTCTACAGCTGAGCTTTTCTGAGCAGCATAGCCAGGGTCAACATTAACTCTAAAATCCATCCCCAGCTGCTCACACCAACCCAGAGCTGCTCTCCTGTCCCTGCAGCTGCCAGACCCCAACCCAGGGGAACACGGGGCCCTCTCCTCCCATCAGCCAGAGGCTTCTCTTACCTTGTCAGTCTCCTCTACAAGGGCTGCTGAAGACGCTGCTGTGTTCTCCTCTCTGGCCCTGATCAGAGACTGCAGCGCCAGCTCTTCCACCTGCAAACACGGGAACACAGCAACCTCTGCAGCCATGACTGCCTGGACTCCCAGAACCACAGCATGGGGGGGGCTGGAGGGGCCCTCTGGAGATGCTCTGGTGTCACCCCCTGTCTCAGCAGGTCAGAGCAGGGCCCAGCAGTGCAGTATCCAGGGGGGTTGGAGTCTCTCCAGAGAAGGAGACTCCACAACCTCTCTGGGCAGCCTGGCACAGGCTCTGACACCCTCACACCAAAGAACTT
>JANHGL010020172.1:0-11985 GCA_024611195.1 Ceyx melanurus
GGTGCGGGGTGGTGGGCGCGGCCTCCCTGCCGCCCCCCCCCACCGCCCCCCCCCCCCCCCCCCCCCGCGCGCCCGCCCCCGCCGGGCGGGGGCCGCCCCGCCTCTCCCCGCCCGCACGGCCCCCGCGCCGCCCCTCTCACGTGCCCGCTGCTTCAAAAGCGCAGGAGGCGGGGGCGGCCGGTTGCTGAGCGGCGGCGGTCGGTTACTGAACGGCGACGGGGCGGCCTCCCCCCCCGGCCTGGTGGGAGGGTGGTCGGGCCCGGCAAGATGGCGGCGGGGCGCGGTGAGTGCGCGGGGCGGGCTGCGGGCGGGAGCCTATGGCCGCGTGCGGTGTGCGTGGGGCCGCCCGCAGCCGCGTATGGAGCGCGGACGGGCCCCGCTGCCCTTCGGCGGGCCCGGGGCTTCGCCCCCCGGCGTGTGTGAGCGGCGCCGCGGTGTCCGTCCCGCGGAGCGGTCGGGTCGGAGGGACCGGTGCCGTGTGCACGTCCAGGCGGGTATGCGGGGCTCTGCACGTGCTGGTGTGTTTACACGCGCAATACGCTTGGGTCCCTGTAGGTGCACCTGGCTGGGGGTCTCCATGGATACACGCACACAGATATGCGGGCGGCTGTAGGCACGAGTGCGGTATGTACGGCCCGCCGGACGGGAGGAGTGGCGGTTGGCGGGGCTGCGGGGCTCCCCTCGGTGCGGGCGGCTCGGGGAAGGCTGCTGTGTCCCTCAGGACAGGTAGCGTCCCCTCGGGCTCGACCATGTGTGTGGCTTCGAGACTGGGAGCGTGTCCCCTGAGCTTCCCTGTGGTGTTCCCTAGCTCAGCGCTTGTAGCCGACCCCGGGAGGCAGAGGCGACCTTCATGGGAGCAAGATGAGCCAGTGGGAGAGGGTGTTTCAGCAGAACCTCATCCTTCCTCCACACTGCCAGCGCGGGTGGGCTCGCCGGTCGGGCTCCACTGCCTTCCGCTGCGTCCTGAAGCACCTGGAAGGGGCTGTGCTTGCCCAGGTAGGAGAGCCCAGCAGCAGCTTCTTGCTGGGCACCTGATTTCTTCCCACCACGGTGCTGCCAGGACTTGCTGTGCTTGCAGGCTGGGAGTTGGGAAGGTTTTCAAAACTCACTTGTTTGTGGGGGGGAGCCAAGTGAAAGTCTCCTGGAAACACAGATTGGAATCTCCTGGATAAACAAACCCATGTGTTTCTATTTGCAAATCTGAGTTAGTTAATGCTTAACTTCTGTTAGTCTTTAGTTTCAATAAGCATTTTTAAATTTAAGTCTCCAGATAGTGCTTTAAAATTCTGCTCTGCCTTTATTATCCTCTTAATGTTCACTTCTCCTGCTTTTGGTTGGTGGCTCCTGGGCAGGCTCTCCAGGGGGCCACACTGCTGTGCATGGCCATGTGCCCAGTTCAGGTGTCAAAACCCAGGAACTATTAGTCCTCTCTTCCTGAAGCATGTTTTCAGCTTTGGGCTGGCATGTTCCTGAGCCTCCCCTCCTGTTGTGCCTTGCAGGGAGCTGAGTACCAGCTGCGCCTCTCCCTTTTTGATGCCACCTACCACCATTTCTTTGGGAGGACGTGGAGGAGCAGCTGTAGAGCTGCCCGTGCTGCCCCAGCACGCCTGGCCAGGGTGGCTTTCAATGAGGTGGGTGCCAGGGGCTCGGGATGGGCAGGGCAGTGGCTTTGGAGGTGCCACACTGGGACCTATGGACGAGTGGTGTGGCTCCTTGAAAAATACAGTCTGCCAACAAATGGGAGAATAAAGAATCATTGGGATTGGAAGAGACTTTTAAGATCATGGAGTCTGTTAACCCAGCACTGCCAGGGCACCACTAAACCATGTCCCTCAGCACAGCTGTGAAAACATCTCCAGGGATGGGCATTCCATCCCTGCCCTGAGCAGCCTGGGACAGGACTTCTGGGAAATAACTTTTTTTCTGATATCCAACTGAAACCTCCCTGGTGCAACTTGAGGCCTATTACTCAACATGTGGTTTGTTGCCTGAAAGATTTGAGAAACACTGATCAAAACCACACAAAATGCTGGTGGCTTCCTGGGAAAGGGTGGTTGAGGGATGGGAGGGAGCAGTGATCTGCAGTAAAGTTCTGAGGAGGGGGAGTTTTAATGGAAAAAGCTGTTTTTGCTCCAGGTCAGCCAGGAGCCCACGATCAGCACCTTGTCACCATGAACCTTCTGAAGCAGCAACTCCAGGGCATGCCTGTGTCCATCTGTCCCCTGCTGAGCCTTGGCTGCAGCTGCTTGTTCTGCTTGTAGGCTGACAGCAGCAGAAAATCCTTTTTCCTTTGGGGTGCCCAGTTACTAAACTTTTACATACAGTTTATTGGGGAAACTGGGGCCTTGTGTTATCTGTGAGCTGGGTGACACTGGGAGCTGCTGTGTGTCACCACTGCCACCGAGTGTCACCGTGTGCTGCTTGCTGTGTTGGGAGCTGGCAGCAGAGAGCAGTGTTTCTTCAGGAGTGGGAAGGAGCATCCACCTGCCATCTGGCTCAGCACTTTTCTCCCCTTACCTGGGGAGCTGAACTCACCTGAAGCCACACTTCCACCCACTGCTGATACCAGCACAGGAGGGTGCCCCTTCCTAGGGAGACCCCCTACCCTGTATCATGGATGACAGCCAAGATGTCATGTTGCCTAATTAAACTACAGCTGAAGTGCAGCACTAATTAGCACCATGCTCCTTCATTAATTTCAATCAGTGGTATCAGGGCTGTTGGGGGGTGTGCTTTCCCCACATATAATTACCAGCTCTCCTCCATCTAAAGTAGGGATGGAGAACAAGCTGCAGCAAGGAAAACGTGTCCCTGCTCCCTGCCTTGCCCCTGCCTTTCTGAGCATCACCCTGTGTTGTGCAGGTTTCCTGGGGGGTGGCTGCAGCTGGGAGCAGATTTGGGGTGCTGGGGCTGCCCCCTGCAGTCTCTCTGAAGCCCCTGATCTGTGCAGTCTGCTCATGTGGGGCAGAGGAGGGGGATCTGTGGGTGTGATGCCACTGGCTACTCTGGTCGCTGAGCCCTAGGATCTCTTGACTGTGATACGGGGTGATCACTGAACTCCTGCCTGTGCTCCCCAGCCTCGCTGCTGGAGGAGGGGCTGGGGCACATGTGGCAGGTCGGGTGGCCCCCTCCATCCTCTGAGGGCTTGGGGGAGAGGAACAAGCTGTGGCAAAGCAGCATCAACATCAGCAGAACAGTGAGCCTGGATTCACAAGGGACCTGCTTTAAAGGCTTTCTGGGCCATTGCAAGGCAAGGTGCTGGTCTGCAGCCAGTGGTCATTATTTCAGTGTTTTGCAATAAAAGATAATAGAATAATGATTTATTTGCCTGGGCTGACCTGGTAATGTCTCTCTTCATTATCCCTTCCTGACAGACGGTGATTACAGTAAACATTTTCCCTGGGACACTGTGGTAATGAGTTTTTAATAGAAAGATTAACCTAGCTTTAAATCCTGTCCCGGGGAGGTGACTTGTGTCCTGTCCCTTCAGGTCCAGGCCACCCCCATCTCTCCTCATGGAAGGAGAGTTCCAGCTCCTCTGGCTTTCCCAGCCCAGGACTTGCTGTAGGTCAGAGGTGCATCAAAGCCCCATTCTTAAGAGTCTGCAACCTGCAAGTTACTCTGGAAAATAAGCCTTTGCAACAAAGAAAAGTTAATGATGGCTGAGCTTTAAGGAGGTTGAGATTTGGGTCAGTGATCTTAAAGGCCTTTTCCAACCTAAACAATTCTATGATTTCTGAGGGATGGTGGAGGTTGTTTGCCCCAAGCAGCTGTTTGGAAGTTTGGGTGGATGTTCTGATTGCGCTGCTCACTTTCCAAATGCAACAGGTGCCTGCAGCTGCTGCCAGCTCCAAAACACCCCTTCTCTCTCCTCTCCCATCCCAGACAATTTACTTCCACACCTCATTGAACTACCCTGGCATCACCATCGTGGTGGAAGTGGTGACAGTGCCCAGGAAAGGGGATGGAGACTCTCGTCATCTCTCCTGTGGCTTTGGACTCATTCCCCTCTTCAGCAGCAGGTCAGAGGCGATGGACCTGGCCACAGAGGACAGAGTGTAGGTCCCCCTGCCACCATGTGATGGGGCACTCTGGGAATTGAGGTGACAATGTGTGTGGGGAGGGGGAGGAAAGAAACAAAGCCAGTGTTTGGCAATGTCCTCCCTGCTGGGGAGGTGGCGATGGTTTATGTGCCTGTCCTGTCTGAACTGATGGGTTTTTTACCAGGGATGGAGTAGGAAAGTGGCTTCTTACTGCTGGGCAGAGGATGTGCTTGAGGGTGTATTTACTGACGGCTGTTTTCTTTGCTTTCAGACTGAAGCTGTACCATGGGACACCCCGTGCCCTGCTGCACCCACGCTTCCAGGACCCTGTGGAGAGTAAGATGATGTGTCTGGCTTCTTTCTTGGTGGTTTCATTTAGCCAAATGAGCATCCTTTGTGTGTCTGGATGATGTGGTACAGGGTCTGTGCCCTGGCAGTGCTAAGTGGATGTGCCTTAACTGGCTTTACCTTTGCTCCCATGTGTTTGTGGATAGGGATTTCTTCAGGAGCAGTGCTGCAAAACAGTTTTGATCATTTTGGCATGTTTTCTCTTCTTCAGAGAACAAATACCTGACAGTGATGGAGAAGAGCCACCTGAAATACACCCTGAAGCCCCACCAGCCCCTGGAGATGATATTTCACCTCCTTCCTGAAAACCTGCTGGTGTCTGGGCTGCAGACCATTCCTGGCTTGCTGCGAGCACATGGAGACACAGGTAAGGGCTCTTTCCATGCCCCCTGCCCTGATGCAGGTCCCTGGGGAGGCTGTGATCAGGGTGCTGGTGTGGGGCTTCTGGGAGCACTGACAAGTTCTCTGCAGGGCTGCAGCCCTTGCATTCATAGATCAGCCTGAAAGATGTCAAAATGGCTTCGGTTTGTTCTCCTTACATTAATTGCTTCGCTCCTGGGAAGCTGCTCAGGATAAGTGGTGGTTGGTTTAATTACAGTCATTCAGCAGAGAAGGAGAAGCCCTTCAGCTCGTTTGAAGCCATCCCCCTCAGTGGCAGGGCTCAGGATCTCTGTGGGTCTGGCAGGTTCAAGGGGATGAGTTTGTGCACACTCAGCCCTCACCAGTTTTCCCCGTGGGCAGCAGCACTGCCCTTTGAGCTGGTGTGAATAAGGGATCTAAAGATTCAGAGGGTAAAAAGTGACTCTTAGTTCTGCATTTCCAGCTTCCTGCCTGGAAAACCTGACTGCAAACCATTCTGGGGGTTGTAGCTGTTAGTGTGAAAGCTGAGCAAAGTCTCAGAGCAGCTGAGCTCCCAGTGCTGTCAAGACTGTGACCCCAAAGCAGAACTGGGGGGAGCCAGTGTCCCGCACTGCAGGGCACCTCAGCGTGGTGGTGGTGGTTTTGAGTTGTTTTTTTTCTGCTGACACTGAACATGTTGGGTATTTCTGTGTCTTTCCCAGGTGTAAAGGCCTGTGTGTGTGCTGGGGAAGGCGGGTGAAGTAGGAATGTTTCCCTGTCCTTCTCTGCAAACTACATGACCACAGAGTGGTGGTGGCCCCGTGGCCAGGGAGCCTGTTCAGGGTCATCTGCTGCTTTTGGCTTGGGTCTGGCTGTGGGTGCCCTGTGGACCCAAGTGTCCCCTCTGTCTGCAGTGTGACCTGTGGCCACTGCCCTGTCTTTCCAGATGACTGCTTTCAGAAACCCCAGCTGCTGAAGCCAGTCACCTGCTATCTGGAGAGGCTGTCAGTCCAGCTGTACCCTTCTGTGGAGGAATTTGAGGAAGAGCTGCTGGATTTACTGAACAGCGACCGCTTGCTCCAGGTACTGCTGACGTGGTGATGGTGGGGCTGCCGGGGGGTGGGTCCTTTGGCCAGCTTGTTGGATTGCCTGTATTTCCCAGCTGCGGGGGGGTGCAGGGAGGGATGCTGTTGCCTGTTGCAGGCTAACATGGCGCCGGACGGTGGCAGGCTGGCGGTTCGGGAGCGGCGGCTGCACGTTGGCGTCCACAACGGCCTGCGCTTCGTCCAGGTGCCGCAGGTCGCCGTGCTGGTGCCCGAGGTGGAGGTGGCACAGGGCAGCTGCCCGGGGCTGCCCAGCTCCAGACCCAGGTAAGGGCGAGACCCTCTGCTGCTGGTGCTCCTGCCCTCCTGGCTCGGGCGCTGCTGACAGCCACCTCTCCACCCTGGCACAGGAATGTGGGTCAAGCCCTGGTCCTGAGGAGCCGCATCCATCTGAGTGAAATGGTCCCTCATCCAGCCTTCAGGGTCTGCTTCCAGCTGGAGTACGTCTTGTGCAGCCTGGGAGGAGCTGCTGGGAAGGTAGGGCTGGGTTGGGTGCTTGGCTCCTCATCTGTGGGCTTATTAAAGCAGAGCTCTGTGTCTGGGCAGATAGCTTCGACCTCTGCCCCCATTTTGCCCCCCTGCACCCCATCAGGTGCAGCAGCTCGTTAGGCCACACTGCCTAATGAATGGCCCTGCAGTGTCTGGGTGTTCTCTGCAGTGCTCCACAAAACATCCTGTTGAATCGTGTGGATTCCACGTGGTTACGTTTGTCCACAGTGTATGTGTATTGGAGAAATGTAGTCTGTGGCAGTCCCATGGTGCCCTGGCAAGTTAATGTGGAAAATTTCAGTATTTTTTTGTTTAAAAAATGCTTTTCTTTAGAAGTTAGAATTTATGCCAAAAAGCAATTAACCCCTCCTACTCTTTTTTTGTCTGAATGCTGAGATTCTGGGAGCTTCAGTCTGATGTTCTTGGCTTAGCGAGTGTTTGCTGGTCCCCTCCAGAGACCCTTTGCCACTGGAGCCATTGTCTCAGAGTGCGGCTGATGGCTGTGGATTTGTTAGGGGTCCCTTACTGTCCTGCTGAGATGCTCACTGTAGCCAGTGCCCACTCTTGTTAGAGCTGCCCAGAGCAAAACTGGGCAGAAAATGGGTATTTATAAAGGGTGACCTGGTGCCAGTGCAAGGGGATTTGTGTTGAGGTGGGGAGTTGAAGCTGAACCCTGCTGTGGAAAGTTCTGTGTTGGCTTCAGCTCCTTCAAGGATCTGAAGTCCAAGGACCTGAAGGGGTTTGGGGCTTCAGACTCAGGTTTGGCTGTGCTGGGTGCCAGGAGTGCCGGCCCAGGGTGGCACTGAGTGGTGGCTGTGGAACAGCCCTTGGGCACAGCAGTTAATCCCAAAGCCTCTTGCTGAGCTGATCGCCTTGTCCTCCCTGCCATAATTAGCAGCCTGTGAGGGTGATTGTGGGTGTGGGTAGAGACATGGTGATTTGAGGGGAGGCTGTGGACATGCCTGGGTAAGTGGGAGCCTTTGCACTGCCTTTCCTGACTGCTGGGGGTGGGGGTCAAATGTATATCCCTTAATGCAGCTTGGGTGGGGGGGTGGTGCAACCCTTTGTCTGGGCACTGGTGTCTTTGTCTCAGCTGACATGCTAAATACACATGAGGGATGAAAACCCTGCTATTTTTGGAAAGCATTATATTGTGTTTTGATCCTGTGTCAGCCTTATATTGTACTGATCCATGGGGAGGTGCAAGAAAAGCCACAGAGTACCCCTGTGGGACTGGTGGTTCTGGGTTTACAGGGAGAAAGCAGGATTGGTACCTGTGGCCGTGGTTTCATGGTCAGCCTTGGGGTGGTAAAATTGGGTGGGAAGGTGCTGTTGGTGCCTACAGTGCTGCTGGCAGAGAGAGGAGAAGCAAATCTGGGAACCCTGCAAGCCATCTGAGTGCTCTTCTGCAGAGAGATGACCCCAGGTCCTCTCTCTGGGACCCAGGTCCTCTCTCTGGGACCAGCATGTCCCTCTCTATCAGAGAAGTGTTCCTGGTGCTCCTCAGAGCCTCCCGAGGGATGGGAGCAGAAAAGTGTGGTCGGTGACGAGGGAAGGGGATGTGAAAATAGAAATAAAGTGCAGGGAAGTGGGATGTCTCCAGAACAGGCTGAAGGGAGCGGTTTCTACAGGTGAGCCCACATCTGTCTGGTGGCACTCGCTCCTGTCCCGGTGCCGAGGCGCTGAGTGCCCGGTGCTCCCCGTGTTCCCTCTTTCCCCAGGCGCTGTCCGGCGGCGAGGTGGGCAGCATGCGCTCGGTGCGCTGGGCTGTCTGGAACCCGCAGCTGCCTGCTGGCCAGGCAGAGGTGGTCCTGCCCCTGCGTGGTGGAGCCCGCCGCAGCCCCTGCCAAACCTTGGTCTACCGGAGCCTGGCGAGCAGTGGGAGCTCCCGCCAGGTAAGGGCTTGTTCCTGCACTGTAAACACACGCGGGTGTTGCTGGTGCTTGGACAGGGCTGCCTCTGTCTGCCGTGGGGGTGGAGGGCTGCGTGTCTGCCCAGCTTGCTCAGGGAAGTCTTACCCTGGGTGGAGTTGGCAGGTGGGGCTGTGTCTCCTCAAGGACAGAGGGATTTGCTCAGCTTATTAAAAGTACAGCGTCTTGTCAGCTCTGTCTCCGTGCGGCACCACCGTGTCTCCGGCTGCGGGGCAAGGGAAGCGGTCGTGTCTCGGAGCCAGGGAAGCTGTGTGTAGAACACAGTCTCAAACCGTTTCCAATTTCAGGGGAAACACGTGGAGTCTGGGACTGTCCAATTCCACGTTTCCACCAATTCAGAAGAACATCTTGTAACTGCTGCGGAGATCCTACGTAAAGACAGGGACGAGCCGGAGCAGCCTCCTACACCATCGCTGAGTGAGTGTTTTCCAGATCGCTGACATTTAAAACGTGGAGTGTGGCACTTGTGTCTGCTCAGGGGAAAAAAACACGACTGCACTGAGTTTCACTGAGCTCGCTCATGAATTACTGGAGCAAACTGAGCTTCCATCAAGTTGAATTCAGCTCTTTTTAACTTGTGAGATTTCTCTGTGATAGTAGTGCTGAGACACTTGCAGAGGGTTTCTAGTACAACCCCAGCCCAGTTCCATTTTGGGTCGCTCTGGCAGTGTTTGGGCTCAACACCCAGAACAGCCGGATGGGCACAGTGGCTGCATTGGCAGCATGTGGCTCCCTGCCAGTGCCACTGCTCCTTTCTGGACCCAGATGTGGGCACAGGAGAGATGTCAGCTATAGGCTGAGGAAGATGATGTTAATCTTGTAGTGGTGCCACTTGGGAAGGGTGATGGCAGTACCAGTTTGATCAGTGTGCATGGGCTCTGCCAGTGCCTAGCTGAGGAATGCCAGGCTGGGTATATGTGTGGGCATGTATGTATCTAGCTATATGTATAGTGCAGGGGTGCTTGACAGTCAGGGTTTCAGTGTGAGTCTGCTGTGTGTGCTGGACATGGAAAGAAAAATGCTGTTGGCTTGGGTTTGGGCACAGAATTGAGGCAATGCCTCGGGCTCCTGGAAATCCTCTGTAGCTTCTTTCTGTCTAATTTACACCTTTCCATGGGTGGGAAACAAGCTTCCCTTTCCTCTGCAGCATTCCTCCTGCTCCGATTCTGCACAGGTCCGGGAGTGATGCTCCTGATACCTGGCAGTGTTTAAATACTTTCTGAGCTTTTCCTGCTCCTCTGGTGAGCTAGGTGCTGCCAACCTGTGGTGCCAGCTCCACTACTGCTGTGCCTTCCACGAGATGGCAGTGGCACCACAGCTTTGCTGTGCTGAGTCCTGGTGTTCTGCCGGTGATGAGCTGGGTTTGGCGGTGTAAAGACTTGATAGCAGAAAGCTTCATGGGTGAATGGAAGGGCTCTGGGATGTGGGGGATGCACCAGGTTAGGTCTCCGATGTGGCTGCATTGTTGCTGGTACTGTTCTGGCACTGCTTGTAAGACTTTCCTGGATGCCAGGACATTGGGGAAATTGCAGCATGGTGAAGGGAGAAGCTTCCAGCCTGGCACTGATCTGGCATGTTCCCACTTGGGGAGAGTGTACTGGAGTGTGGGTGGGGTGCCCAGTGAGGGGAGCTCCCCCAGCAGGGTTATTCTGGGAGGTGAGCTGCATGGTTTTTCCCTGGTTCTGGAGGGTGGGTGGCATTGGTGGGACCAGGGAGAGCTTGGGAAGTGCTGTGGTGGTTCTGGAGCTGTGCCATGAGGTGAGCAGCTGTGTGCAAGCCAGCCTGCACCCTGGGCTGCTGGGAAGAATGTTTGGGTAACTTTTTATAGAGTTCTATTGGAAAATGTGCCAGTGCCTGGCCCTTTTGGCCAGAGGAGGCCAAGCATGTCTTCTGTCAGCACAGCTGCTGGTGGAGCTGATGGGTCTGTTCATCTTCATGCTGACCAAAGCCATCCCAACTGAAGGAAAACAGTATTTTAGATGTCAGGGAGATGAGGTGGTTTCCTCTGCACAGCAGTCAGCATGCAATAGCTGGAATATACGTGTTGGTGAAAGCAAAATAAGGTCTCAGCATCACGTGGATGCAGAGATAGAACATCTGTGGCCCTGGTCTGCTCTGGAGGACCTGCGGCTCAGCGAGCTCAGCTGTGCCGGCGCACGAGCCAAACAGCCAAATATAACCATGCCAAAGCTCGCGCCGTTTTGGGGCACAAACAGATGAAGGGAGGGATGAGAAATAACAGAGGAGAGTTGAAAACCTTAAGTATCCTAAAACTTCCACATCTCATTAAGCATCCCACTCAGGCAGTGCCGTGTGGCTGTAGGGAACTGTGGCACTGGCTGGGGGTGGAGGAGCCCCCTTTCACAGCAGAGTTACCCTAATTTCTGGTGAGATAACAGGTGGATCTGGAGATGGGCTGTGTTATCCTCCAGGCAACACTCTTATTGGAAAAATAAGTCAAATAAGTGGTTGAGCGATGGGAAGCCACCTCACTGAGCTGGTTTCACCCCCAAAATGTAAAGGGGCTGGAGGGGGCTCAGTGCTGGATGGTGCAGCAGAGGCGGCAGGGCTAGTGGCAACAGCTCTGCTGCAGCATCTCTTCTGTCTCACTCTGCAGGTCTGACGGCCCCGGTGCCAATGGAAGTGTCCCCACAGGGACCAGGGGTAAGTGCCATAGATGTGTGTGACAGGCAGCAGCATTCTCAGGGGACAGCCTGCACCCTGAGGGATGTGCTCCCAGTTCCCGTCCCATCCTCTGCTAGTTTTCCTTGCTGCTGCCTTGAGGCACTGAGTGTCCTGCTCAATCCCATCTCCTCCAGGACAGCAGAAAGAATCCTGCCTGTAACATGCTGGGTGAGATTCCCTGAGCTCTTTTCACACCCCAGATGTATTTGTCAGGGCCGTTCAGGGTTTTGACAGCCCAGATTTGCTGGGTGCTATTGTCCCCGGTATGTGCTGACAGTGACTCACGGTTTCTTCGTGCAGAGCTACTGGGATTTAAGGAGAGCCATGAATACTGAGATCTCTGGGCTCTTATATCTTGATGCAGGGATCAATGCACACAAATAGTTTTGATGAAATGAAATGCTTTATAAGGCCACATTAAGCGGTTTGATTTTTCCTGCTGCATTTCCTCATCCCTCCTGTTGCTGGGGAAAGTGCAGCAGCTGAATAGGAAGCCGAGGTGTGAAACCACAGGCAGCTGAGCTGTGCTGCCTCTTGGCAGAGCGGTGGTGCCGAGCTGCTTGTCAAGGGGGTGCTGTTGGCTGCCTCGCTGTGGGGGTTTGGGGCTGTGGGTGCTCACGCTGGTCACTCTTCCTGGCAGCTGTCGTTGTCTGAGCTGGTGGCCCCGCCGAGGAGCAGAGGCCGGTCCCTGGCACCACGTGGCCACGGCTCTTGGCAGGATGCTGGGATCACTCACCTGGAGGTTGACCTCAGCTCGCCGGACCCGGAGCCCTGCGGCAGCGACCAGCTGCGCGCGCTGCCCTTTGCCCCGCTGCAGGTGCCCATCGCTGCTGTGGGGCTGCAGGCAGGCAGGTGATGCTCGGCCTTCCTTCCCCGGCTCCCGTGCGCCCGTTGCCAGGGTCCCTGTGGCCGCTACCGTGCGGCTCAGCCCCATTTCCCCTCAGGTCCCATACGCCTCTCTCCCGTGCCTCCCTGGCACACCTGCACGCTGCTGGCTTCCCGCAGATCCTGGACCGCAACCAACTGCCGGTGGAAATCTCGGAGCCG
>JANHGL010020173.1:0-22748 GCA_024611195.1 Ceyx melanurus
CATTGCCTCGCACAGCGGCCCCGGGCGGGCGGCTTCCTCAGGGGCTCGGAGCCGGCCGGGCACGGCAGGGAAGGCGGCCCCTCGTGTGTCCCGGGCCGAGGCGCGGCGAGAGCGCTGCCGCCGGGACGAAGCCTCCGCCTCCGGGGCGGCGTGTCTGCCCCGCTTCCCGGCCCTCCGCAGCCGCCCGCCGCTTCCCCTGCGCCGGCCCGTTCTCCCGGCCGGCGGCTCCGCGCAGCACCTGGCGGCTGCGCCGCTTCCCTCTCCTTCCCCCGCCAGCTTCGCTCCCCGGGCCGCCTCGGCCGCGCTTTGGCGTCAGGCGGCACCGGGAGCCGCGCGAGGCGGGTGGCGGTGAGCGCTGTGCGGGGAGAGTCCCGCGCGTCCCGTTACCTGCCGCCGCCGCGCTCCCGTCCCCGGCCGCCTGCTGCCCCCCACCCCGGCTCCCTTCACCGACCGGCGCCCCGGCGGAGAGCGGGGGCAACGCGAAGCCTTCCCGGCAGCGTGCAGGCAGCGCAGGGACGCGGAGCCCGGGTTACCGCGGGCAGGGCGGCGGAGCGGGGCTGGGGCAGCCGGACGGCGGCATCCCGGCCACCTCGCCCGAAGCAAGGACCGGCCGCGTCCGCCGGAGCTCCGGGAACCTCCGGGGCTGCACCGCGCCCTCCCGCATCCCGCTCCGCTAACTTCATCCTTTTAACTCCGCCAGCCGCTCCGCGAGCGCGGCCGGTTCCGCGATGCTCCGCGGCCCTACCTGCTTCCCGGGAGCCGTCGCATCCACATCGTCACGTCTCCCGGCCCGCCCGTCCCGGCCCGGCGGGGCTCACCGCCTCAGCTCTCCATGCGGGCGCTCCGCCCCGCGCCCGCGGCGGCGGTCAGCGGCGGGGCAGGCGGCGGGCAGCGGGGCGGGCATTGCCCGGGGACCGGCGGCGGTCGAGATGCTCCGGTCCCTTCAGCGCCGGCGGGGCAGCTGCGCGCCCGCGGAGGATGCGCGCCCCATGCGCGGCCGGAGGGATGCTCGGCGCGGATCGCCTCGGCTGGTCTGAGCGCGCCCGCGTCTGTGCGCGCACCCGCGGGGCGGGTGGCCGCGGCTCGGGGAAGTTGCGCGGGGAGGAGGCGGGGGCGGAGCGCGGCCCCTTCGCTCCGCGGGCGCGGCGGGGCGGGGGCGGACCCGGTGGAGAGAACGGAGCCGGAGCCGGCGGGGCGAGAGAGACCCTCCGGGAAACGCTCGTTCCCTCTACAGGACGGCAGCAACTCGCAGCGAGGCGGCGGATCGCTCCTTCTCCTCCGACCCCCACAACGATTCTGGGCACAGCGGCTGCCGTGGAGGGCGAGCCGCTCGCTCTGCCCACTGAGCACGGACTGGTTTAGCCAGACGCGATTTAGCGGGTCGGCGATGCGGGACTGAGGGGGGTTTGCTGCTCTGAACCCCAGTTCCCCGAGGAGCCGGTGCCTCTCCGCGCTCCAGGCAGTTTCCCCAAGAGCAGCGCGCAGGAGGATGCGTGTTTAATCCCAGCTTTGTAAGCCCCAGAGCTCCCCGTCTCCGCTGAGCTCCGCGTCCTGGGTCGGGGAAGGGGGGAACCCCCGGCGCCGGGGGAGCGGACCCGGCTGCAGGCTGCAGCGGGCTCCACCCGCCGGCCGTGCGAGCAGGCGCAGGTTGGCCGGGAGAGCCGTGCTCAGCATCCTGCTGCTCCCCTCCGAAAAAATAGTTTCCACTCCTGACCCCGCGCGTCTGTTCTGCGGGGAAAATGTCGAGCAAGCGAGCGCTGATCTTCCCGTGGTCTCCCCAACAGCCGCCGCCTCCTCCTCAGGCTCCCGCATCCGAGATTTGCAGCCACTGCCACCAAATTTCCTTCAGCTGAAAGTTCCTGCCTTTTTTTTTTCCTCTCTGTGCTCATTTAAAGACAATAGAGCACAAAGACGACTAGTGAACGTGTGGGGAAGGGCTTTGGTTATTGTAAGAGGTGTTTCATCAGAGCCTTATATGTTCTCTCTTTCCGGGGGTGCTGCCAGTAAGAAGCTACATGATTCTATAGCTACTGTATTGAAAGAGACGAGCTGCTTCGGATGGCTTCTGTTCAGTTGCTGTCATAAAAGAAGTTTTTGTATGAATGTGGGACAGGCTCTTCCAAGCTGCTCCCGGCTACGAGCGAGAGACAGGACTCAGGTTTGCAGTCAGAAGTGCCGGGGCGGTGCTGAACGAGCCTCTGACGCACCCCAGCTCACACAGGGCTGGTGAGGAAGGGGCATCTGGCAGCCACGGCTCGCTTTGTTCCACTCACCTTGCAAAGCAAGGCTCGAGTCTTTCACTGCTGCCTTTCTGAGTCACCACGGTTCTCTTCTGTCTGCCTGTTCTAGAGCTAGAAGGAGCCTCGTTTGAACAAGGCAGCCCAATAAAAGGTCAGCAGAGTTCCTACAGTGCCTCCAGTCCCCAGTCCTGACATGTTCTCCTGGTGGAGAGCTCCAGTTGCCACTAGAAGTGCTGTAGTTCAGCACCCGAGTCCCCATGGTATTTGGAGTTGGATTCCTGGTCAGAAGGAACCTATTTTGCTAAGGATGAAATCTCAGGACATGGCCTGATGAACAGTTTATCCTTTGAGATAAACCTCTCCTAAGCAAGCCCAAGCAGAAGTGTCCTGAATAATGGCCAGGCTGCCCTTTAGCTTCTTCCTAAGCGTGCTGCTGACCTGCTGGGGCAGTTTGGCCACAGCTCCCTCCAAGCCACCGATGGAATTCCGACTCCCAGGTCAGGCAGCATGAATTCAGTGACGGGTCAAAGTCGACGTCAGTCCCCCTCTCCATCTCCCCATCAACCAGGCCAGTTACAAACTGGCAGGACCACAGCCCTGCCCAGTCAGAGTTCCTGTCCCTCTGCAGCATGGAGCCACAAGACCCAGGGATGTGCACAGTGTTCATAGCTGCAAATTGCATCAGCTCCAGCAAAAGCAGGTATCAAAGCACCATGGTCACCTGGGCACAGTCCTTCTGCAGGCTGTGTCTAGTGACTTGAAAGAGAACACTCAGCTTTACTGCAGGCCCGGGGACTTTATCATCCATTAAACCCAGCTCACTAACATAAAAGATCTTTAGAAAGAAGAAGGGAAGAGCATGCAATTGTCAGTCTTGTAAGAGTCTGTTCCGGAGTCTGAGAGATACTGGAATGCAGTTAAGTAGAAGACAATCAATTAAAGCTTAAATAAACCCAAACGAGCAAACATTAATGAGCACTATCTTGTATCTGAAACAAATCCTCTTCACTCATCCCCACTTAAAACTATGTTATTTCCCCGTTGGTGCCAATTGTGTGGAGCCAGTGTGGGGATTGCACGCTGGAGGACTTGCCCACTTGTTCTGAGTTGGGGAGCAGGGCTGGGTTCGGGGAGCTCTGGATCCAGCAGCACAGGCTAAGCTCAAGGAAGGGGGCTGGAAGCCAACAGGAAGCTTTCCCTGTATTTATTTGGCTATAACCATCTGTTATACCTCTGCTTATATCAGGAAAGCAAGTGAACCCTGGTGTTGAAAGGCCCTGTGCCCTTGCCACCAGCTTTTATCTGGCTTTGAATCTCTTCTAGAGCTTCTGGCCTCTGCCCTGCTTTGAAACGTCACCAGACAGGAGCTCCCAGCATATTTTTGAATGAGAAAAAAAAAAAAAAAAGAAAAAGATCTCAAAGGAGGCTTTCAACAGTACCAAAGCAACTGTGCACACAAAGCTTTTCTATATAGGTCATTATTTGGGTTCAGGGCTGCTTGAAGATGCTTGGAGTGTAAACCTCAGAGAGAGGGAGATACCTGGCCAAAGCCTGAGCATCCTCGCTGCCCTCCAGACAGCCCTGCCTGCTGCCAGGCTGGGTGGCACGTGAGGCACTTGCTTCTGCACCATCTTCAAATAGCCGGGGCGGCATTTTTCGTGGCGTTTGAAAAGGCAGATTGATGCCCAGCAATCTTGTCCCCCTTTGTCTGGCTCATTGACTCAGCAGTGCTGCCGGGGCCGCTGAGCACGGGGCGGGTGGCAGGCGATGGAGCAGCCCGCAGCAGGAGCAGGAACTGTGAATTATCCCGCCGTTTAAGTAGGAGGGAAGGAAGTCATTAGCAAACTCATTTGTCTAACTTGTTCTCCTTGGAGTCATCTCTCCACAAGACTAAAGTTCTGAGGCTGGCACAAGGCTGTCAGCTCTGGCTGGAACTGGCTGTGGGTCACAGATGCTCTCACAGACCCGTATTCTGGAAGAAGGGTTTCTTCCCTGGGATCTGAACTTCACTGCTCAGGTTTCCCACAACACCCACCCACTGTGAGCTTTAGCTGGCGTGGGCACTCCGTGGGTGCTGCTGGCCGTGGTGGGCAAGCATCATCAGCCACGCTTCACCCACTGTGTTCTTGAGGCAATATCTGTTAATTTGCCTCTGAGTGGAAAAAAAGATGCTGCCCTGGCTACACTCGCCAAGGAGAAGTGAAAATTGTCTCTTCAACAGAAAGAGGATGTCATTACCCATTTTCCTTTCATATGGAAAGAGCAGAAGTATTACTAGGAGCTTGTGGAGAAGAGGAGTATAATGCAATTTCTACCTCCTTGTAGCATCGCACTTTGTTTTTTCAGACCAGTGATGACAGGGAATGGGGTTCTGGAAAGCATCCAGCAGACTATGCTCTGAGCAGCTCTTAGGGAACTCAGACTTGTATTCACTGAAGAAAGCATCCCCCAAAAGTCTCAAACTTCTCTCCTGGTCTTGATGGTCCTGTATAGCAAGGCACAGCTTCAGCTCCAGCGTGCCAGACCTCCGCAAGAAGAGTGAAGAGGCAGAGGAGCTGGAAGGGAAGGCTGGGAAGATGCAAAACATCTGGAAACAGCTCTCATGGGGCACATCTGCCCATTCTCTAAGCCTGAAAGAGCCACTGCAAGCTCCCCCAGCTGCATGGAGCCTCCCTGTAGCATGGGCTGCCTGCCCAGGGGACATTATCCAGCCTTCCAGCTCAGCTCCCTTTTCCAGGGAAGCACGCTACTGAGCTGCTTCTGTCCCTGAAGCCCTTCCCCAAGGAGAGGAGGCAGAGCACCCTGCCTTCACTGACTAGTGCCAGCCCTGCTGCAGAGCCTGCCTCACACACCCGCCTCTGTGCCCCTCCATCTCTCCTTGTCCAGCACAGAGAACCAGCACAGAAGGCAGGGGGGTCGTTACCCAGAGCTAGCACCCCGTGCAGGATTTGTCTGGCTAGGCTGCTCTCATGCAATTTCTTCTTTTTTTAATCTAAACATTGCTAATCAGCTTCTTCAAGCTCCAACATATGTCCTATAAATATCCCTAGTGGAAGCAAAATCTGTCTCATATGTGTATGCAAGACAAAAGAAAAAATTAGAAAGCATGAAGCCCTGACTTAGCAGCCCAGCAGCATAATTAAACTAGATCCCGAGACATCAGTCAAAGAAGGAACAAATGCCTCTCTTCTCCATGCCCTTAATCAAGCCCTGGAGCCTGCCAAAGCCTCAGTACCTGCACCCCAGCAGATACAGGATTTTCCCAGGCACAGGCACTTGGTGTTGGTCCTGCAGGTCACCTAAAAAGGACCACTGACAGATGTTTGTCTGGGGAAGGGACAGGCAGTGATGTGGGGACAGAGCTGGGGAGCACTTCATTCTTGGAGCTAAGCAAGAAACTTAGTGCTCTCCCTTCTTGACATTGAGCAACAGCCCTGAGGTGCTCTGACTTATTCCAAGTGCTTGATTAGGAAATTTATGGGGCCCTGGTACAGGTTAGTGTAGGGTGGGATGTCCTGGTTCTCAGTTTGCCTCTGAATGGGACAGGATGGGGACAAGCTCCTCACACAAGATACCTCCAGGCACAAGTGTCCTGGATGCAGCAGCAGCACTGTGTAGACAGAGCTCCCCTGGCTCTGCCTCTGTTCCAGCACGGCTGATAGCAACGAGCTCTGATCAGTCATCAGTCTCTGCCTGCCTTGCCTGCATCCCCCACCTCCTGGCTGGGCTGCACAGCCCTGACTGAAGCAAGACCCTGAGGACAAATGAGTGTCTGAGAAACTTAATTGCCTTCAGCACAGGCATCAAGAATCCACCTGCTCACCCCTGCTTCGTGCTCAGGTACCTCTTGTGGAGACAGCCAGCTCTGGGCTGGCTTCATCTCCAGCTCACTGAGCCCTCTTCCCGTGCTGCCAGCACCTCTGTTCCACGGCAGGCGGGGGCTGCAGAGGCACCAGCCAGGATCAAAAGCAAAGCCCCTAAGAAACAGCACTTACAGGAGACTGGAAGCTGTGCTTTTAACAGCTGGAGAGGTAACCTGCCTTTGTTAAGTCCACTGAGAAATCTGTGGCATCATTACAAAGGTGACACTGGCTTCAGCATTGCCATGGTTTCCCCAGGTTTTACATCTAGCTGCAAGGTGAAGCAAGGTGGCTCTCCGTGCCTTAGACATTAGCAAGCTGGAGACATGAAGCTAAAGCAGAGGTGCTGTTATGGGGTGCAATGCTTCACACCATTCCTCACCGGGAAAGAAAAGCTGATCCGGTCCTGGTGTGATAAATAAGACGAGGCAAACAAACCCAAGCAGAGAAATGTGGCAGGACAGGTGATCTTTGTGAACCTCTGCAGGAGTGGGGGCTCAGGCTGTGGCAGGCTTCATCCCTACGGTTCCTACTGTAGGTTTTCTTAAGAGCAGAGGCCTGATGCTAAGAACAGCTTATTTCCAGCTCTGCTGCCACTGTACTCATCTCTCACGCGTCCCTGGCTGATGAACTTTCCCAGCTCTCCATCGCTGGGAGGTGGTGCGGAGGATAACGAAATTAGAACACTTGGTTTCATAAATGGTATGTGCTGCTTAAACCCTGCGAGCATCTCGAGCGGGGCTGTTATAGATTCCCTTTGCTTTGGCTATATTTGTCTCATAAATCTCAGTGATGTTGACAATTGGGCATGGTTTAATTTTGCAAATCTGAGGAATGATCAGGCCAATTTAGTTCACATTTAAAGCATTTGTGTTCACATGCTGGAAAGCCTTTTTTCTTCCTTGCTCCTTGCCTAAGGCCCTTATTATCTGCCGGTGCTATTTATCAATGCACAGCAGGTATATTACAGTAAGGTCTCTTTCATAAAGTGATACAAAACAATCACTCCTGTTCCTCATCTGCTCAGCAAGAAAAGTGAGCCCAACGCTCATGCACGTCAGTGTTCCTGAGCCACGGCGCTTTTATATTACTGTGGGAGAAGTGATTTAACTCAATAAGCCTTTCTCATAAATGGCAATAGTTTTATAACATGAAAGGAGACACGTGTGAATTAACACAACGTTCCCCTCCAGCTTCCAGCGCTGCCTCGGCTGCGGGGGATGCCGAGAAACCCCCCAGCGGCAGCAGGAGCTTTTTGCACGTGGAGCTGCATCCCCAGGACTGGGAAAACTCTCACCGGGCAGGAGGTGCTGCAAGGCACTTGTTTTGGGGCAGATAACTTGCATTTTTGCTCCCGAAGCGCACGAGGTGAAGGAGCAGTCTTGAACAGCGGCTCGTGCCTCTGAAGAAAACTCTCCTCATCATCCTCCTTCGCATGCACATAACCACTCCTTTCCCCATCAAAGTTAAGGAGGAAGATGGTGCAGATGCAGGAGCTAGAAAGGAGCAAGTCCTGTAGGACCAACGAATGCCAATCTACGTGCCCCGGGCAGCAGAGCCAGGCTGGGACCTGCAGGAAGCCCTGGCAGAGCTGGAGCACAAGCTCTGGGGCTGCTCTGGTTCTGCCCTCGGAGCAATGGAGCGGAGGGGATGATTTAATGGGCTGCCTTTCCTTGAGCGCAGGGAATGTGGTTTTTGTTTGGTTTTCTCCTCCCCCAGGGACTGAGGTTTAATATCACCTTCCCATTAATTTATACGAGAACATTTCCAAATAGTAAACTGCCAATAAATTAGTAATGCTGATCTATAAAAGGAAAAAAATGGTCTGTCACGAGTTTATAGCCCTGTGGAAAAGACATTAAAGAGAGGCCTCCTCAGCTTGGAGCACTGGGGAGCCCAAGGGGCTGAATTCTGGGCTGGGGACCAGCAGCAATGTGACGCATCCACAGGGAACAGGGCTCACCCCTGGGCTGCCAGGGAGTTCAGAATTCCTTCAGTCTGCCCAGGGTAGAGCCCGACGCAAGGCAGTTTGTCTCACTGCAGACCCCTATTGCTTTATCATTCATATATTGCCTTTATCATTTATATATTGCCTTTATCATTTATAAAACTCTCAGAAACAGGTTCGTGGGCGGGCACCGGGTGACTCGAGGCTGCAGGACTCCTGTCCTCAGAATAAACTCCTAAACCCTGTGTCTCCTTCCCTACAACCACGGGGGCTACGGGGATGAGTCTGCAGTGCATGAGCTCTCCCTGTAACAGCCACTTTAAATAGAAGTGGAGTTGATTGATAATTTTCCCACTGAAGAAACCCGAAATGAAATAAATAGGATTTGACATCTGAGGCAGCAATGCTCCCCCGCTGCTCTCCATCATGGCACGGGAGTGCCCGCTGCAGCTCCCACCAGCCAGCAGCTCTGGCCTCCACCTGTAATAAATGGAGCAAATGGGGAATGGAAACCTTGTTCCTTCCACATTTCTCCGTGTCTGATGCATGGCTCAGGACCTGCTCTTTGTCTGGCACCAGCACCATGGGGTGCTTGGTGCTGCCTGCTTCCCAGGTCTCTGGTTTGGGTGCAGGTGGGCTGGGATGCTCAGGAGAAGAGTGATCCAGCCTGTTCTTCTTCTCCAGCTCATCCCTTCCCCAGCCAAGAAGCAAACTCAAACATTGGCCAGCTCAGGGGGATGGGGATCTCTGCTGCCAAGACCCCTCAGGGCACAGAAGAAAAGCGAGCGTTTTCAGGTTGGTTTTTAAACATGCTCCCCCCCTCAGCATCTCTTTGTCAGAGCCAGACGGGGAAAAAACACAAAAAGATTCCCAACGACCAAACCCAAGGCGATGAAAAATGAATGAGAAGACAATTCAGCCTGGAGAGAACAAACAAACTATCTGGAGCAAATAGTTTATTTTAAGGTGCTAACAAATTTGTTCCAGAGGCCCGTGGAAAAAAGTCAGGTACCATACAGGCAGCCTTTCCCTTATTTATAGAATAATTACGATGATTTATTAGCTGTGATCAGAAATATATTTATGGCGTGGAAGTTTTCAGCTATATTTCAAGTAATTCACCTCCTCGCGCAACTCCCCACCGCTGTCATCCCAGCTCCGCTTTTTCTTCCCCTTGAAACCTGCTTGCACGACAATTTATGGCTTTGTTTGTGGGAAAAGCAGGTGTCTTGCTCCAGAGAACAAAAGCAAAACAAGTGCTCAAGGGTAAAGCCCTCTCGCCAGCAGCCCCTGGCAGCTCTGTGCAGCAACATCCCTGGCATGGCAATGTCCCCAGCCAAGGGCCGTGGCTTTGTCCCCAGCCCCGGCTCAGCATCATTCGGATGCCCCAGCAGCACCCCTGGGAGCGAGGCTCCCAGGCTCCTTCCCCCCGTGCCCACCAGCACCCAGATAGAGAAGGGACAGCCAGCATCCCATCTTCACCTCAGAGCTGCCTCAAAACAGCCAGAAAAACACATCTCCATGTTCTCCAGTGCCCTCTGAGTATCCCCTTGTCCCCAGTCTGCACCTGCTGCTTGACCTCCCTGGTTGTTTTGGCACAGGGAGGAAGTAAACACAATCAGAAGGATCTGAAATGTAACAAGTCTGCAAGAAACAGGAAAATATATTCTCTGCCCCAATCAAAATAACAACTATTTTTTTCTGCTACACCTGCCTTTGTTTTTCCAGGGGAGGGAGGGGCAGCCGGGCTGGGGGCTCAGCTCAGGGTGCCCAGTTGCACATCTGGAGTTGGTACCACCAACTTCAGCTGGCAGGACGGGGGAAGGTGCAAGGTGCCACGGGTGGTCCGTGGCTGTGCTCTGGCAGCACCCTGCTGGGTGCACGAGTGGCTTTAGCAGCAATGGGGCAGGTGCTATGAAAGTTACTTCTGCACGTGTAAATTGTGTGTGCAGTTTGCACAAGGGCTCTTGTGTTGGCCAAGTGTGTGAGACAGCAGACAGACAGGCAAGGAGCGACAGGATTTGTGCACCAGCCAGGCATGGAGTGGAGCTGGGACGCCCGTCTCTGCAGCTACCTGCTTCAGATATCTCTGCAGCTACCTGCTTCAGATATCTCTGCCACTTTCTGTTGCTTCCAGCCCACACTGCAGTTTTATTTAAGCACTTCTGCCCTTGTCTTCTTCTTTTTTTTTCCCTCTCACAATAAAAGCAAGCTGTTATTTCCAATTTGTTTCATGCTGCACTCATTCATCCCCTGGTACCCGGGGGACTGGCAAGCCAGAGGCCATGCCAGCACTTCAATAGCAAGGGGGAAAAACGGTCTTAAAAGTTTGGAGATGCTTAGAAGTGAAAGGAGCTTGATGCTGCTGGAAGGATGAGCTGCTGCAGCTGAGGTCCTGCTGCAAAACAATTGATCCTCATCGGCTCTGGTTTGCTCGCCTGCTTGGTCTCAGGACTCTGGGTTTTATTAGAACCCTGGGATCACAAACTTCATAAAAGGGAATGACCCCCCCGAGCTGCCAGCAGCTCAGCTCCCTTCTTCAGAGCACGTGGCAAAGGGCAGGCCAGGCGTAATTAGCTGTCGTTAATTGGCCGCTAAGCCCTGCTCCTGCCCTTGGGAGCTGTGATGTGAGAACAGCTTCCAAGAGCTTCCCCTTTGCGCCCCTCAGAGTAACTGGTGTTTCACACGCCCAGGACCAGATGCAAAGGCTGTCACTAATAGGATTAATGACCAGAGGCCACAAACAGCTCCATTACGGTTTGGGAATTAGATATATCTGGGAGCAGCCAGGATATAATTTGGTTCATTTGTTAAAATAACATATAAAAAGCAAGCCCATTCTCGGGGCCTCAGAAGACAAGTAAGAAGGATGGCTCTTGTCCCAGGTGGCATTTGTTTTCATTAAGAGGGTGGAAGAGACCTGATGGAAGCCGAGAGCTTGATTGTTGAGTAACCTCGTTGACTGGAAAAGTCGGGAGCTTTCGGACTGGAATTAGCAAGCTAGCTCAATTACACGGGAATAATAAAAAAAAAAACAACAACCAAAACCAACTTCACATCCCTCAGCTTCTCGCTCGTGCTGGCAGCTCTCCAAACGCCGGCTCCCCAGAGAAGCCCACCTGCAGAGGACGTGTCGGCATCGTGTGAGAAAAGCCTTCTGCACGGCTGGAGAGCCAGCAGCTGGAGCTTCCTATTTAAAGGGTGACCAACCGAGAGAAATTTTTAGTTCCTCTGTCTTATTTAATTCTCTGAGCTTCATTTCATGTTTGGTCCCAAGGTTCCAAAATTAAAGGGAATTGTGCACTAGACCAGTTTGGAAATTGATGACTTGTGGCCTTATGTTCTCCTGGTGCCTTTCCATGACATCCATCTTTCTGTCTGGCTTTTCCAGAAGCAAAACCTCAACAGTCTCTTCCCCAAGCTAAATGTCTTTCCTCAGCCCTAAATCACTCAGAAATATTCAGAGTGCAGGGGCCTGTCCTGGAAAGGGAGCTGTTGGACACTCCTGCTGCTCAGCAGGCTGCCGGTGAACTCCTGGGAGCTGTTTCTGATCCACTGTTAACCTCATACCTGGCCTTGGTCCAGAGCAGAGGCAGCTTGGATGACTGGGGGTTGTTGGTAGAGGACACACTCTCATTCCCAGCCTGGCCTCTCTTCTCGCTCGGTCAGCTTTGCTAAAGCTTGTCAGCTCGTCCTCCAAATCTTGGCAATAAATTCAGACGGGGCAGTTTCATAACTTTCAGAAACAGGTTGAACAGCACCCGGCCCTTTTGCCTCCTAATTAGAATTACTCTTCCCCAGTACTTCCAAGGTCATAGTTCCTCTTGCCACATCTAATTATTACTCTAGGTTTATGTGCTCTTTGGACTAATCCAGCTTATCTACCTGTGCTTGTTTGCTGCAGCTCCTAATCATGACCTAAAGCAGCTCCAAACTGTGACCACTGACCCCACAAGGGAGGCCCCTGGAACACCCCAGGGGTTCACCCCAGAAGCTCTTCTTGCTTGGGCTGAGGATGCTGTGTGGTGAGGAAGGCTGAGTGACAGCCACGGGACCCACACGTAGATCATGGTGGCACAGGCAGCCTGGCTGGGCATGAACCCAGTTACCCACTCCTACCAACATCTTTGGTCCATTTCTCCCCTTTTCTCTTCAAAACTACCAATAAACATTCCCTTTTCCCCCATTTCTTTGGCTCTGGGTTGCAGGGCTGGCCCCAAGCGTGTGTGCCTCTGCTCCTTCTGCTCTGGCTCTTGTGGGACCCATCTTCTTAATCAAAGACACTGGCAGTTAATAAGAGCATCCCTGTGCCACTTCAGAGACCTGAATCTCCCCACAGCACCTCCTGGGGTACACACAGCAGAGACAAAAGGTGTCTCAATGGTGCCTCTGCCAGCTTGTCCCTCTGATGCCTGAGATTTTTTTTGATAAGCTCCTTGTTTCCCAGGCGTAAAGTACAAAACTATTTTTCTTGCACTGAGCAGACAAGATGTTGAAATGTTTTTTCCTGTGATAACTGAATGGGGAAGAAATCCTGCCTGCGATTCTTGTCAAGTCGAGGATCTCTTTGTAGTTCAGTGAATCATTTCATCCCCAATGTTAATTTAAAAGCAAACAAACAGAGCTGAATGCATTTGATAGTAGAATTATTTCCAGTACATTTCAGGTTTTGTTGTGCTGTGTTGTAAAACGCAGCTGCATGGGCACTACACAGCAAAGCCAGCAGCAGCCCTGGCCTGGCTGCACCCCATTGAACCCCACTGCACCCCATCATGCCCGAGCTGGGTCCTGCAGGGCAGCCAAGCCCCGTGCCAGGAGAGCAGAGTGTGCTGCTGCTCCCAGGGAGCATCCCCAATTCTACGGGTGCTCTCGCTCACCGACACAGCTACAGCAGCAAACTGAGAGTTAAAAACTCCTCTTGAGAAACAGGAGCTGCAAAACATCAGCCTTGTTCCACCTCAAAAGAGCAGGAATGAATCAGAAAAGGGCAAAGTGCGTGAAAAGGCTGAATTGTAATAAAAACGGTGTTTAAATGTGCCACCAAGAATTAATCACTTTTTCCTTTGCAGTTTCCCCTTTGTAGGCTATTGCCAGGAGTTTGTGGAAGGAAACATGAACACGGAATTAGTTTTATTTCGCGTGTAAACTAGATTGGGGGTGTAATTACCCTGGTTTATAGGCTCACAAAAGCCATTAATCCCACGGGCAGGAGGCGAGGTGAGCAGGGTCAGCTGGGGTTGCAGCTCCACATCCCTCTGCCCAGGGCTCTTGGAGAGGGGAGCTAGTCCCAGAGGGTTTTTCCCCAGGGTGGCAGCCCCAGCACCTTCCCAGGGGGGCGGTGGAGACTTTCCCACCCATGCTGGTGTCGGCGGGTCCGGGTGAGAAGTGCCATGGTGCTGGGAGAGCGGGAAGCAGCCACAGTGCAGACCCAGCACGACGGGGACCAGGCTGCCCTCCAGACTCCATAAACGTCTGAAATTGGGAGCACTTATCCCCTTGGAGTCAAGGACTGGAAATAATGCTTCCTGGGGAGAGCAAAGTGCTCCATCTGCTCAGCTGGTCAGGAAGGAAACTGGGGCGGCTGGTTGGCTGCCTGGAGGAGCAGCGGGCATGGAGGGACCCTGCGGGGCCAGGCTGGGTGCCACCAGCCCAAGGCAGAGCCACGCAGGGTGGGTGACAGCAGAGAGACCAGGGAGGCAACTCCTTCTTCCCCATCACCTCATCCCACCTCTTCCAGTCCCCGGGTTACCCAGGACACCGAGTGAGGGAACGGAGCTTTGTCATCAAAACACCCGCCCGCTGGCAAGCCAGGGAGCGTCACCTTTCCAGATACACAAAATCAATGCTGTCCTAGATCCCCAAACCTTTAAAGCAGACAGCCCATTTGTCTTCTTTTATGGTGGCTGAGAGTCGAAAGGAGCCCGGACAGATTAAATAATCCAGCAATAGCAATTTGAGGTCATTTTCATCATATTAATGGTTTTGCTGCCTACAGTAACAAAGCGAGGAGAGGAGCTGGGTTGGGACCAATGGCTCCACGGCCTCACTTTTCTGCAGAGAAGTGGTTTTCAGTGAATATCACAGCAAAGTGGAAGTGATGGGCGAGGACACAGCCGTGACTGTGGACGCACACGGCGTCCGCTGGGGCCCGGGGCAGCGTGTCCTGGCTCCTGCCTGGCCAGCCCACACACTGCTTTGGGACTGGGAGTTATCTACTCTGCCAAGGAGACTATTTAGAACTCTGCTTTCTCCTCTCCCCCCCACCTTTTAACGAAGTAGAGCTGGAGGTTTATTAATTGGTTTGGGTGTTTGAGTTCAAAAAGGCAGCTCAATAACCTCATAGAGGTTCTGGTGGGAAGATCTGTGGATGGGCTGCTGTGTAATCGCATGCACAGACCATCTCTGCCCTCCCCCCAACAAACCCAGCTCGTACACTGCAAAGAGGGGGGAAAGGAGGGAGGCATCAGTAATCTGAATATTCCTTAGAAACAGAAAGCAAATTTGAGATAACGTAAAAAACAGTGTTTGACGTATCTATAATCCTTTTGTAAGCACTTTCCATGAATATCTTATGGCCTCCCTTTCATCACTCAGAACACTTGCAGAAGGCAAACCCTCAGCCTGAATGCTCACGTGGTTGGTGCTTGCAAACGGCGCGTTATGGATTGAGCTGTAGAGCGCACAACTTGCACTGCGAGATAACTCCCACCAAGCAGCAGGAAAAGCCACGTGTGGCTGGTGGGATTCCCCGGCACAGCCAGCTTTGCCAGACCCACAAACACCCTGAAATTCACTGCTGGGGATCGTTTTGGTGCTACTGAGTTTGTTTACCAAAAGGATATTTCTGTAGCTCTCCAGAACGCTTGCAAGCGGCGATGGGGAGCACGTAGGTAGATGTTTATATGGGGAAGGAAAAGCAGCTCTCCTGTGCAATCCCCACTCTGTACGTGCTGCAAATCACAGCGTTTCCTGGAGAAATTCAGAAATAGCCATGGATGCATTTGATAACATCACTAGATTTTGGCTGGTGATTCGTGAAAACCAAGAAAAACAAAACACACCAAGTAACTAAATCCTTGCAGAGGAGATTAATTGAAATTAATCACTATCAGGCTGCGCAGGATGGGTCCCTGCACCCTTCATGCCAAGCCCATGGCAGGTTGTGGGTGCTCCCTCCATCCAGGGACCTTTTGGGGTCCCATCCCTTCTCCAGCTTCCTGGGCAATTCATTCCCGAGGTTCCTCTGCTTCAGCACATTGCCAAGAGACACAACAACAGATCAAGGAGAAGAGACAACAACAGATCACGGAGAAGGGCTCCACATAACCTTGACTACCCAAGGATAATAAGGCTCAGAACACCCTTAAGATATTGATAATATTTGTATCTATTCAGCTTTCTCAGTGCTAAAGCTAACCCTTTATACCAACTAAAAGCAGACACCTGGATGGAGAGCAGAGCCCTGTGTGCACCTCAGCCCTGGCTGCCCCATGGTGTGCAGCATATATCCACCATACACGCTCAGAGATCCTTCTCCATGGCCCATGGTAATGACTGGCTCTGCAAATGCCACAATTCACTAAGGAGCTGCTGTGAGGCACCAGCTTTGATGCTGCCCCACTGCCTGGCACCAGCATCCCCATCCTGCCGACCCCAGGACAGTACCCAGTGTGTCTCCTGAAAGCACCACAGTAAATTTCCTGCAGCCCTTGAGAAACAAAACCTGATGGATTCCTCTCAGACCCCCTTTAAGCTTTGCAATACAAAGCCAGGGCAATTCCTGATGGATGCCACCCAGACAGCAGCCACTGCTTTCTCCTCCACCAAGGCCTCTCACACTGGAGCAGCATCTGGGAGCCAGTATGTGTCCCCACGGGTGCTGTGCGTGGTCCTGGACATGCTGAGCACCTTTCCTGCTCCTTCATTCAGTGGTGTCCTGACACAGAGCCCGTGAAAACCCTCAGGTAATCCTTTCCTTTGCCTTCAGAGTCACTTTCCCAGCACTATAACCCTTGATATGCTACTTTTAATTAACATGAAACATAATTAAGTAGATAAATCCTCACAATAAACGCATTTGATAGCCACAAGGCACCTAATTGGCTCAGATGTTTGGTAGGTAGACCTTCTCAATACCTGAGGAGATTCAGTAACTAGGAAAAAAACCATTATTTCCTACCAGATTCATTTAACCAGATGAAGAAGTAACTTTTTTTTTTAGCCTTTAAGAAATGAAGTTACAGGTGTTGGTGTTAATTTCTTTTGTTAGGTGAAGACGTTGCAAAAAAGAATAACCAAAACCCAGGCCACACACACTGCTCTATGTTCCCTGAATAATTAGTAAACTTGGTGATGAAAACAGACAACAAAGGAGCCCAGCTCGGGGGTGGCACATTATCCATTTTGTTTGTTCCCAGAGGTCACCGAGCGTTTGCTCAGCCCCTGAAGAGCTGTCCTGCAGGTGTGACATGCATCCCTGCTCGGGTAAATATTTGGCCAGTGCTCGGGGTTATCTTGCCGTTTGCAAAGCCTCTTATCTGCCCTGGTGCAGCCCAAGCTGAGCTGCTGGCTCCTGTGCCCTGATTGCTATTCCGGCGGCAGCGGCGGAGCTGGTGGGACGGCAACAACAATCATACATCTCCGATATTGCTTTCCACCCATGGAACCTAATTGCTTCTGCAGAAGAAATTAAGCATCGTAATGAAACGACCGTAAAAAGAGGCTTTGCTCTCTGTGATCTGGTGATCACAAACCCTGCAGGCTTTTCTTGGGAGGGCACCGAGCCCAGAAGGGCAGGAGTGTCTGGTCTGGCTGATGGGCTTCCCATCACGCTGCAGGCTCCTGGACCAGCTGCACTTGGTGGCCGTCCCTTGCAGAAGCAGATGGAGCCAAAATTCAACCCAGATTTGCAGACCCTTTCTACCTTCCCAAACTTCCCAGATTTTGCTTCATTTCCAGTCATTTCACTACCTTTTGCTCGGCTGAATCTCTGCTCTCGAAAAGGGTCTTGGAAACACTGCGTATGTCTTTAACCCAGAGCTCAGTCTCTCAGACATGGAAAGGGAGGAAACTTCATTTTTCTAGAGAAGCTGCACACAGCTGAATGCAGGGTTTGCTAAGCAGCAAAAGAAGACAACTTTACAAGGGTGGGAAAAGCACAACATTCATCAGCCTGTTTCACCACGGGAGCCTTGCCCTGATCCAAGGGCTGAGCCCAAGGCTCTTGTCAGAGCCTCCCCCCGAGCCTGGGGCTGAGAGCAATGCAAAGCCAACCTGTGGCCGTGGCTGCTTTTGCATCCACTCTGTTGACATTCCCAAAGGACATCTCAGACACGTGCAGATCTGCTCTGCAGTCTTCTGCCAAGCGCGTTAATCCCCTCGCAATTACCGAGGAAGAGGATGGTCATCTGCTGGCGTTCCTGGCCAGTGGCTGGGAGAAACATCTGGAGGCTCCACGCTCCTGGGGCACAGCTGGGCAGGGCCATTGGCTTTGGGAATGAGCACCCTGCCAACAGCCCGACTGAGTTCTGTCTCCTTTCCCTCCACACAGATTCCTTCCCAAAGCGTCCTTTTATTGTTCTCCGCCTGGGCTCTCTTCCTTGATTTGCCACCCACGCTGGGATGCCGGCTGAAACTGTTGCTAAGGCATCAGCCCCCACCTCATCCAGCCTGATTACTGAGTTTTTTCACACCAAAGGTCCCTTTCAGGGCTGGGAGCCCCCTTTGCTGCTGAGCATTCACCCATCACCCATTCATAGGCTCCTTGGATGCTACCGAATAATCTGTCCACTTAAAACGGGATTATTTCTGGGTGGGAAACCACAAAGTTAATTTGGCTCTAATCCCTTTAAATGGAACCAATTATTGGAGCACTAATGACTCTTAAAGGAGGTCTCTCCCAGACTGTGGCTGGTGGGGGCACTGGGAGAGTTGCAGGGAGAAGAGCCCAAGCTCCCACCCACAGCAATGGCACCAGGGAGGTGTAATCACCTCTGTGAGGGGTCACAGCATTGGGCCAGGACCCCATGAACCCCCCCCTGGGCTGTGGGTCTCCTCCTTCCTGCCCAGAGTCCCTCATCACCTGCCTTCAGCAAAAGAGCAGGAGAATAAACAGCTTTAATCTTACAATCCCTGCTTCCTATTGCTAATAATATTATCATCATGATATTAAGCCAGTTAATTCTTTCTCTCAATTTATTTGCCTTTGTTTTTGTACTCCCATGTTGTAATTTTCAATTTAATTAGTTTCAGTGTTTCTGAGGGCAATAGGTCTTGGTTTATCTTTGCAGCTAATAGCCCTAATTGTTTACCCTTTCTTCAGCAATATCTCATTAACTTTATGGGCCATCATTTTTGTGGCATCTGCAGAATTAATTCCATCACTATTTGAACCAAATTCCTATTTTTTTCCCCCCTTTTTTGCTTTTCTAAGCCTGCTTGACCTTGCCCATCCTCACACTGCTGACTTGCTCCCTCGGTGTCCCACCAAGCCCCCGAGCAGCAGGTAGAGGCTGGAGCTGGGGGTCTGCAGGCAGCGGGGCTGCGCTGTCCCCTCCTGCATCCCAGGAGGGTTTGTAACAGGGATCTCCTGTGGCAGATGGGAAAGGAGAAGGAGCAGGGTAAACAAAGGTGCTGGCATGGCTGGGTGAGGGTCCACAGTGGCCAAGGGGAGCAGAGCAGAGCGTCTTCACCAAGCCATGCTGGAAGGCAGCCCAGGCTGCTGCAGAGCAAGGATCAGCACTGGATGAGGAAACCGAGAGGCTTTGGGTCATTTCTTACCCTGGCATCAAATCACAGCAGCAAGAGGAGCTTTGCTACTCGAAGTGCACTTTTGATGAATCTATCAAGCAGGCAGTTTAGAAGAGAAACCAAATCAGGTCCCTCCTGAATAGACATTTTGCCAGTGATGAAAATGGGCTACACTCTGGGGACTTCACAGCACAGAGAAATGTCTGGGTCCCTACTCTGGGAATGCCAGAGCCCCCTGCATGTCATCTAGTATTTATTATTTCTCCTGTTCTTATGTCTTTCCACCCTTGGTCCTGTTCTTCTAGGACCCTTTTTGGTTGTTGTTTCTGCCTTTGACAGCCCTGGGTTGCTATTCCTGCTAGCACAGTGGTCTGGCTGTTCCCCTTGGCTCCAGCAAATTCAACATTTCTTCCCTCCAGCAAGGGAGGAAAAAAACTGATGGGAACCTAAAAGCATGGCATCACTTCTGAGACAGCTAAGGCAGCACAGAGCTCCTCATTCCTCTGCTGGCTGCTCAACTGAGCTGGGATGCCTTGGCTTTGGGGGAGTGGAGCTGTGTTCAGCACCGCAGCGTTCATGCCGGGTAAGCAGAGGGTAGAGCTTGCAGATAGCTTCCCAACCCCAACTCCTGCTTCCAGACCCCATTAATCATGCTCCTAATGAGTTTGTGTTCACAGATGAGATGTTTTTGGCTGCAGAGACAAGTCACAGATTATATCTCCCATTGATTGTTTCATCCCACTCGAATGATTTGTACCAGGAAGCAGTTCTGAATTTTCAGCTTAAATCACACTCAGAGAGCAGCCTTGGCACGTGGAGATGCTCCTTCAGTTGTAATGACTGCAATGACTTGGGATTTTTTTTTCCACCCCTCTGTTTTCCACTCCACTTGCAGGTCTGGTCTCCCTGACTTCAGCAGGCAGCAGACCCCCAAGCCCAGCAGCAGCTGCTGAGCATCCACCGAGCATCCCTGCGGCAGGAGTGATGCTGGGGGGAGTTCCTCAGGTTGCAGCCGACCCCTCCCTGCCGACCACTGCTGGAGCCAGGCACTGGAATGTGCTTCCCCATTAACCAGCCAGGCAGGGATCTGCTGGTGGTAGCTGTAAGGGCACCTGAATTATTGATCGGTACATGGGTTCCAGCAGAGGCAATGAAGACAGCGAGCGTGGTTCCCTTCCCAGCAAATGTCATCTGGCTTGCAGTAAATTAACCAGCTAAGCCCACCGAGTGCTTGTAGTTCTGCACACCTCATGCTTCACAGCTCGCTCGGGGAGGGCAAGAGCCACGTCAGGGCAGAGACGGCTTTAATTTTTCACAGCAGTCAAGGGGTTTTGGATAAATGGCTGCGAGGAGCAGCCGAGGGAAGGCAAGTGCACCTAAAGCTCCTCGGCCTTTTACAAGCTCATCTGGCTGGGTTTGAGACCATGGCTGGCGTGCAAAGTGCACGGAGGGTAAACAAACACATGTACATGCAACATATGGGGAAACACACATGAAGTACAAATCAGCCATATGGTCAAATGCTTCTGCCAAATTTTCTTTTCCTCCCTTTCCTTTAGCTATTTTTCATCTTCCACGGGCTGCCATGAAAACTGCCCAATCTCCTTCCTCCACATCCCCATCACAGCATCACTGTGAGCCAATCTGAGCCATATTCTGGATGCTTCCAGTTCTCAAACTTTGTTCTATTCATCTTCAAGATTGCACAGAGAAGAAACATTCCCTAAAAATCAGAGAAGGGTGTTTGGGTAGGCAGGAGGCTGGTACCATGGAGCAGAGGCTGCCAGGCAGCTGGGCAGGGCAGAGGCATTGCCTCCCTGCTGATCTCTCTAGATTTACAACATCACCCCCACCTCTCAGACCCTGCATTGCTCTCACCTTGAGCCTCAGCAGGTAAGGAGGGAGCAAGGGCAGCAGGAGCCCACCCATCCATCCAACCTCACAAAGACAGAACTGGTGCCAGGAAGCAAGAGCACGAGCAGGGTCTTGTGACCAAGCTCAGAAAGATCCAGCTTTTGCTGGACCACCTCCCAAAACTGGAGATGGAGCTGTTATTCTAAGGAGCACACAGGCTATCACCCTCATGATGAGGTTTCATTGCCCTGGGCACTCTGTCATGTGAATCATTCCCCTTCTCTCTGTTCCCACAGCAGGCTGAGCAGTGCCTCATCAAGCTACAGCTTTCACCAGAAACGCAGGGCTTCCAAAAGAAACCATCAAAAAGTACCCAAGGGTTGGCAGGTAAGAGGGCAGATCCGATCTGGCAAAGCCCACAGTGCTCGGGAGGGATGTGGCAGCACGAGCCAGATGTGGCCGCGTGAGCCAGATGTGGCAGCAGAGACTTCTGGAAGGGAGCCCACAGCAGGCAGTGGTGTTCCTCTAACCCCGTATTGACTATGGCTTCCAGAATCAATTTTCTTTATTAGCTGATGAATCTCCACAAAAGACTTTCTGTACTGAATCTAGATAAATTATTTAAGCAGTAAATTCTTTCCACTCTAGCACTGTTACAGCGCAGTGATTTCACAGGGAAGAGCAGCAGAGAGGAGTTTAGGGACAAGGTCACAGCCAGCAGAACATGGGAACAGGTTTGCTAATAACAGCCCTACCGTAAAACACGTTTTAGGGATTGAAAAGAAACAGGATTTTGGCAAAACGCTGGGGTTGGGGGTGACTGTGATGAGCAAGTCAGAGGGGACTATATCTTAATTATTTACATGAGCACAGTGCTGGGTGCAGGCAGGAGCAGGCACCACACCCTGGGCTGGGGTGTTTCCCACCCTGGACAAGCTGCACCCGTGAAATGAGACTCTCAAACTGCCAGGTAGCACTGGGAGTCCTGCACGTAGGAGGATGGGGTCCCCCAGCTCTGGGACCATCCCCACCCATACGAGGTCTGCTGCTGACCTCTTGTTTGCTTTGTAAACTGGGCTTCACACGCTTGTCAGGGGCTGGGGAGCCTCAAGGCCAAAGAGAACCTATGAGCCACGGAGCAAGGAGTAATTCTGCCTCCGAGAATAATGCTGGTGCTGGAGGTCAGAGGATACAAACATATTTATAGCCTGCAAAAGAAAATGATTGTGTTAAATGGCAGCAAGAGCTGCTGGCTGTGGCCATTCATTATGTTACCAGGAGCGTAATTACACAGCTCAGCTTTCGCATCCTGAAGAATTTCCTGCAATCCTTCTCCAAAGCCCACTTTGGGGATCAAAAGGCTAATGTCTATTTTCTGCAGAACAAAACTGTAAATCAAAGGCTAACCTCAGGTTTAAGAGGTTCTCCTCGGGCGGATGCGAGGCAGTAACGGTACTGAAGAGAGGAACAGCAGGGCCCGGGGTGTGCAGGTACCCCCCTGAGGGTGGGCAGCCCCGTGCCCTGCCAGCGGGTGCGGGGACAACGCAGAGGGACCGGGAGTGACTCACTGCCTGTCTCCTTATGGAAATCGCACCAACGAGAGCTCGACCTGGTTCCAATAATCAGCTATAAATAGCAAGCTCAATTAAGGCAACCAAACAAAGGAGATGATGGATACCTGCTCAGAGAGACCCAGGGGAGGTGGCAGGCAGAGGGAATGTCTCACCTTCCCCGCACAAACAACCGTTTTTTCAGGTAAGGCACAGGGCGAGGGCAGAGGGGAGCCCGCGGTGGCACACAGAGCGTGCAGGGGGCTCCCCGGGGGTCCCGCTGAGTTCTGAGCAGGTTCCCAGCCCGGTCTATCCACACACACCTGCTCCACTCCAGCCAGGCTTTGAACCATGTTAAGTTTTCAGCCCAAAGTCCCCCCGGCTAAATCCAGCGCAGGGCCACCAAGACGCTGAAGGGAGGGGAGCATCTCCCTTCTGAGGAGAGGCTGAGAGAGCTGGGCCTCTTTAGGCTGGAGAAGAGGAGACTGAGGGGGGAGCTCAGCAGTGTCTATCAATATGTTAAGGGTGAGTGTAGGGAGGATGGAGC
>JANHGL010020176.1:0-11290 GCA_024611195.1 Ceyx melanurus
CTTTTTTTTTCCCTCCCCCCCCCCCCCCCCCCCCCCCCCCCAATTTTAGGTGGGCTATTGTTGGCCTAACAGATCAATGGGTCCAAGATAAAATCACTCAGTAAGAAATATTTTTAAATTTATATTTAATATTATTTTTTATCTATTCATCTTCTAAATTTTATATATAGGAGTAACTAATTCAGAGAGAACAGAAAAAACATGGGAATTAATATAATACACAATAATTATTAAACTGTGACATTTAAATAGTGAATGACTGAATGCGATCTAATGCCTTCAAAAATGTGAATTTGCATCAGAAAAAATGTATTTGTCTTACTATTTAGAATTTTTTAACTAACTTTATTTTTCACATAATTATAAAACAATCATAAACCAATCACTTCTGATGAGGGAATAAATGGTGTTTAATACTTTATGGAAATATGAGCTTGATCCAGTTTTATTAAAGGAAAAAAAAAGTGTATGTTTTGTGTCTTCATTTCCTTTCCAGTTTTAATTAATGAGCTTCAGATTTTCTCCTTTTATTTTAATGAATGTGTTTTTGTCCAAGAATGAAGTATGTGACTGACATTGGGGTCCTGCAGCGCCACGTGTCCCGCCACAACCACCGCAACGAGGACGAAGAGCACTCCCTGTCTATTGACTGCATGCGGATAGCCTTTGAGTATGAGTATCCTTGCATGGCATCTGGGCAAAAACAACTCGCCTACCTGCTGAAACCCAGATGAGTTTTTATCTAGGGAAAAGAAATCCAAGCACCATCTCTGCTGCTGACAACAGAATTAAAAGAAATTGAAATCTGGATGTTTTGTTGAGCAGGAATCTCTCTTCCAATCGCTTGTGTAGATTCAGTTCAGCTTAACCTTTCAGAAGTGGTTACAAGTCAATGTTGTTCATCTTGTGTTACCTGCACCTGCAGCTTCTAGCTATATCTTACCTAGTAGAGAGATACAATATATAAGGGCAGCTGAAGATTTACCTGCTAGTTGTGGAGTTTTGTTACTATTTGTAATTTCAAATTCTATGTGTTGATTTCCCTAATTCCCATTCAGCCTGCGTCTGGCACTTTATCAGCACTGGTCTCTCTATGAAAGCCTCTGTAATACCTCATACACCTCTGCTAGCTTTAAGCTTTGGTCTGTACAAGGGCAGAAGAGGCTCCAGGAGTTTTTGGCTGACATGGGGTGAGTTATAAAAATCTGAGTTTAGATTAAAGAATATTTTTTTTTTCAATTTATTGTGGGAAAATACTGAGAATACAGCTGGTGAGTACTCGGTTCTGAAATACAATGGGGGGATTCTAAGTAGGTTGCAGTGTCTCCTTGAATTGAGTTCTACAACTTATGTCTTGGTGTATGAGGAATACTTCACTTGTATACCTTCACTGGATAGTGCATTAGTAAGTAAGCTGTGCTTCCTCATATCTAGTCTTCAATGACTAAAGAAAAAAGAAAGTAAACAAGCTTGGTCAGGCTTAACTTGCTAAATTATCTAGTATTAAGGAAGTCTTATGAAAGGAAGGCAAAATATTTGTTTCCTCTGGCATACCTTTTAATGTGTTTTTTCCTTCTGTTTCTAGTTTGCCTTTGAAGCAAGTGAAACAAAAGTTTAATTCCATGGACATGTCTTTGAAAGAAAATCTTCGGGAAATGATTGAAGAATCTGCAAACAAGTTTGGGTAAATTGTTTTGAATACAAATGCTATAACTGAAAATACTTTTCAGTTAAGTTCAAATATTTTTGTATGAAGACCATCTAACTTATTGTTTCAAAAATGTGGTTTTTACATTGCCAAAGTAATATGAGGCTCATTACAAATGTTAGAATGTGATTTGTTTTCATGTTCTTAACTTCAACATAAAGGTTGGTATGTTGGATGGCTGGTCAATGTTCATAATAATGTTGATAATGATCTTTACTGGTTTTATTCCATTTTGTAGAATGAAAGATTTAAGAGTTCAGACCTTCAGCATTCACTTTGGCTTTAAGAACAAATTCTCAGCAAGTGATATAGTTTATGCAACGGCTTCTCTTATGGAGAACATAGAGAAAGAGGGTCCTGAAACAACTAATTTCATTAAAGCTTTGGACAGTCTCTCCAGGTACTGAAACTATGTCTCTTTGTTCTTTTACAATTTTACTTGGGGAACATGGTTTATGTGTCTAAAAGATGGATTGGTGCTTCATAAACTATTGGTGAAAAGTCAAAATATTCCTGTGAATAGTGTTGAGATCTCACTTCTGTATAAAAAGCTTTATTTTTGTATGACAGTGTCTGTTTTTCTTATTTCTTTTGCAGAGGTAACCTGGACAAATTGCACCAAGGGCTGGATCTAGCCAAAAAGCAGCTACGTGCCATTCAGCAGACAGTAGCCAGCTGTATTTGCACCAACCTTGTTATTTCCCAGGGACCTTTCCTCTATTGCTCTCTCATGGAGGTCAGAATTTTAGTTTTTGGCTGTCTCATAGTTGAATAACACTGCTTTCCTCACTACTTGACTCCATAAGTGTGACTCTTTCAGAACCTATATCTATACTGTGTTTTCCTCTGATGTGTCCTTCTGAACCAGTCCTTTCAGAGTGGGAGGGCTTTAATGCAAAGTTGAATGGATGAGCTCAAACTCCTATTTTGTGTTGTTTCTTGGTAGTGTTCTTTGGGACACAAAAAAATTTGACTTGTCAGTAGACAGTAAAATTAACTAAGTGGAAGAATCATTTTGGATTGTAATTTTTTTGTGTTTTTTTTTCTTTTCCTAGGGTACACCAGATGTGAAACTGTTTTCCAAACCAGTATCTCTGTGCCTGCTTAGTAAAAACTTACTCAAATCGTTTGTTTGCTCTGTAAGTAAACCAAAAGCTCTTGACTGACTAACTTCTGGCCCATGCTATAGTTATTGTTCTGTTGGATACTTGCAGTTGGTTATTAAAAACATTATTTTAAGATCTTTTTTTTATTTGGCTTATTGGTTGAATAATTTTAATACATCTGTGAATACTTCTCTGGGAAAGCTATCTGCCTGGAAGACTTTGTAACATTAGAAAGAGTTTCATTACTAAGATAGTTACAACCTAAAATCTTAGTGTAATTTTTTAAGTTTTGAGGGAGCATGTTAATAAATATGTACTTTGAGAAGTACACACTAAGTGCAACATGGTAAACAAGTGCTAATTGTTATCTAAAGATTTGTGTTTCAATAAAATCCTCTGATCTTTTTTACAGTTAACATAACTGAAAAGAAATTGCATTTATCTTCTGAGGTATTAGTAGCACAGTTCATGTAAAAATAAGTATTAAGGTTCAGAACTGTCTTCACAGTGAGCACTTCTTAATTTGTAAATGAAATTTATGGTGGTCCATCAGATGGCATCTGTCTGTCCTTTAAACATAGTGAATAACTAATCCACCAAGAGCAGGACAGCACTTTTAAAACTGACTGTTAAGAAAGAAAGGGATGAAGAGATTGCATTGAACTGCATTAGAGCTGTATCCTGAGATGACTGTTTGTGACACCATTTCCCATGCAGAGCTGAAACTAAATTGTCTCCTGAATTTTGACTAACAAAGAGGCTTTCTGTCTTCCAGACAAAAAACAAGCGTTGCAAATTGCTGCCACTGGTAATGGCTGCACCCATGGATGTTGAACAGGGAACAGTGATCATGGTGGGGATTCCTCCAGAGACAGAAAGCTCTGACAAAAAGAAGTAAGCATGCTTGAAAGTTCTTACTAAAGGTTATCTATAGCCTTTTCCAGCCTCTGGAGCAAATGTCTTTTTCTGTATCACTTTCTGTAGTGCTTATCTGTATTTCTGTTCATCTTGTAGCTTTTTTGGAAGAGCATTTGAGAAAGCTGCAGACAGCACCAATTCTAGGACTCTACACAACCACTTTGACATGTCGAGTGAGTAAAGCTGCTCTTGCTCATTTCAGCCTCTAGAGAGGCCTTTAGGGGTCAGTGTTTACACAGCCTCCATAAAGCACCATGGCCGTGGGCAGTGTATGTCTTGGGTGAAAGCATCAGGGGTATGAGTGTGATGCACTATTCCTGAGTCCAGAGCAAACACAAACTACACCATTTGTCAATCCTCTTTATAATGCCACCTTGTGCAGACATTCTAAACCACAAAGCAGAGGCTTCCCTCTGCATCACATGAAGTAATGGTTTCAGCATGTTCACTCAGTGCACTCAGAAATCTGGGAGGTTATCTGTGAGGGTTTCCATATTTAGCAGCCAAGCCAGGTATGGTATTGATGTTCTGAGATGCCTTCCTTATTGTCTGTTTGAAAAATGAGATACTTCAACAGCAAGATTTGCCTGTCTTTGTAGGGACTTGCAAAGGAAGTAGTTTTTAACAATGGATACTTATTTATGCATCTTGAACAAAGAAACATTCCTGGATTTTAAGTGGCAGCTGTATCAGGTAGTGAGCACCTAGAAATCAATTTGCTGAAATCTAAGAGCAAAATAAATAATGTGCTTTGCATTTTTTGCCAAATAAATAGTTCATCTTTTTTTCTTAAAGTTAATTAAGAATATAAATAAGCACACTGGGAATTAATGGTATTCAAGTGTGACATCTGGCATGCCTTTTAGTTATTTGCATCTTGTAAAAAAAACATTCCATGTTTTAGTAATTGAACTGAAAACAGAAGACAGAAGCAAATTTCTGGATGCCCTCATCTCTCTGCTGTCCTGACGGTAAGACAGTTTATGGAGGATTAATTAAAAAGCTAATTACAACTCAAGTTAGTAACCAAGTGACATTCATCTGTTATCTGTAGAATATTCTAAGGAAATGCAATAGCTTCTAATGAAAATGTAAAGTGAATATAAGAGATTCTTACAAAGACAATTATTTTTCATTTCGGAAGGAGGCAGACAAAGCACAAGCAAAATTATTAATTTTTTTTCTCCTTAAGAGTTTTATTTAAACATTGTCATCCATAACTTTTTTGCATTGTTTTTAACTTTTTGTGGCTTTTTAACTTCAGCTGTTTGTGTTGTGAGAGAAATGGAGGTGTTGGTTCAACATAGTTGATAGTCTGTTACTTTTTCATTTAATTGATAGCTTGTTTGAGATAGGAATGGAATCTTGGCCACAGAAATGCCATTCTTGGCTTTGACATTAGAGTAGAAATTGCATTTTTCTTTCACAGTGCTAAGGTTGTAGAGTGTGTTAGTGTGCAGCTTTTATCTGGAATAAAGATAGAGATGTGAGCCTTCATTTGCTTCTCTAGTTCATAGTCTGTTCCAAAGCTACTTTAGGAGAAGACGGATTCTGCTGTAGATCTGATGAGACTGTCAAATTGTTGTGATTGTTCTCAAATATTCATTGCTTTTCAATGTTGAACTTTTATTGTTTTGTGCACATGTTTATTTATTCTGTGGCCATGGGTGGGGACAGTTTGTTGTCTCCCGAGAAGCAGCCAAACCCTGAATTGTTTTGTAGTCTGTTCAGAGTACCTGTAAGACTGTTTGAAAAAATATCAAGTACCTCATGTTTTTTTCATGCCTACATAAAGATGTGGTCTTTATTACTGACATGTGAAGTAATGCCACAAGATTATGTTGTATATAGGAAAGCAAAGGAGTGAGACCAACAACAGCCTGTGATAGACCCAGCCAAATGACAGTGTGACTTAGTCTTTTTTCAATGGGTATCAAAGCTGCAATTTCTTTTTTCTCTTGCTCACTCAGGAGTTTGAAGCAGTGGATCAATAGCTGCAATGTTGTTGTTAGCACAGGCATGTGTGGCTCCCAACATTTCTACATCTGTTTATATGTTTCTTTACCCTTTGGCTACTGATGATTTCAGTTTGTCTTTGCCCTTGTTACACAGTGGTGCTTTTTGGCTCCTTGTGCTGGAAACTGAGGATCAGATGCTTCGAAATTATTTCAGATGTTCCAAAGTTCATGGTGCTGCAACTGGGATGTTTCATCTTGCTCTATTCTGAACATGCTGGTATGGGTCTAGACTGTTGGTTTTTATGCCTTTTGTGAGGTCAAAAGTATTTTAACCCTAGCACACGGATACTGAACACTGCCTCTTTGAAAACATCCCATCCTTGCAATGGCAAAAGGTGTCAAAACAGGAGTATTTGCAAATAGGACTTCTATTTGTCAAACATGCTTTTATTGGTAAGGCAAGCTCTTGTGCTGTTAGCTAATAACAAAAAAAAAGACATTTGGAAGAACTACCTTATTTCTATTACCATTATATTGCCATCCTTTTAAAATTCTTGAATTTTAAAATAGTCTTGAATATTATTTTTTCATATAAGAAACATTTTTAAACTTTCCTTACATTTCTAAAATGTTTGAACTTTTTTTAATACTGTTAGGTTGAAGTCTTGTACTTAAATTGAAATAACTGCTTATTGAGACAAGTTTTAAGATTTTGGGGCTTTTAAAATCCAAGTTCTGAGTAAATGCCAAATACAGAATGAAAATTCTGGGGAATTCCACAATTTCATTATTCATTGTGATACTGTATTGACACCTGTAGCTTGGCTTTGGGAGTAATTTTCCTGGAAATAATCTGAAATACTGTGATAACTGTATGGACTGTAGTGTTATAAATATTGACAGGCAAGCTCCATCCTGTTCCATAAGAGATTTAATTTCACTTTGGTTTTAGGAAGTGGTGTCACTGGTCAGACTTAGCCTGCTCTGCATTGGGTGGGTATATATATATGTGTATGTGTGTGTATATGGAATTCCTTTCTTCTTGCAATGCTTGCTTGAATTCTGTGTGACTTAAATGTTTTTATGTATTATAATGAATATGTAAAGTTTATGTATCATCACATCATACTTTGTACAGTTTTTTTGAATGCAGGTTAAATTAATTTTAAATATGATTGAAATGTAGCCAACAGGAATCTAATTAAACTATATATTTTTATTCAAACAAAAGGGTTTTTTTGTTTGGTTTGGTTTTTTTCAGATGTTTTTCATCTTAGCTGAGTAAAATCCCCATTCCAAGCTGTGATAGCCAAACAGTTGCACTGTCTAAGAGAAAAAATAATGCCACCTTTTGGTTTTAAATATTTGTTAGGTAGTATTGGTAATAAATAATAACCCCCTTTACCAGCATGCTTTGGGGTTGGCCTGTACACAATATACATTAATTTTGTTCTGTTTCTGAAGTAGATTTACTGGGCCTTAAGTCTGGAAATGGAAAAATGTGTTTATGCTGGGTTTTGAACACTGATAGCCAATTATTATCCCTGCCTATAGTGCTATGTTTTCAATACATGGAATAGTTTTGATGGGTACCTTAGCAAACTGTTACCTTTGTCTGCTTGTTTGGGGTTTTGGTTTTCCTGTGGTTTTGGGCTTTCCTCTCCACCCTTTCATTTGAAGCTCTGTGTGAACCCCTTAATCTCACCTCATCAATTCTTATTGCTGTTGTATCCCTCCTCCTCTCCTGGAAATGTATGCATTTACTCCATTTCATTTTCAGGGTGTGTTTGTGATTGCATTTGGTTTTAATAGGTGACTCTCATGTCCTGGAAAACACAAATTTGCAGGCACATGCACCCTTTACCTTCAGCACCATGCAGAGAGGATGAGAAGTGGGGGCTAGTTTTTATACTGGCATGTGTTGGCAGTTGCTTTACTAGTAGGTTTTTGAATGTGCAAACAGATGTGCAAGCTTGAAGCTGGTGATCTATTACATGGAGAATAAATTTCCCTTCTCCCTCCATTATTGTTTTTTTTTGGATTTGTTGTTTTTTAAGGTTCTAGTTTTCCCAAGATCTATTGGATGTGCCAAGAATGCTTTTGCAAATTCTAGAATTGAGCAGCTGTTGAACTGATCCCAAGGCCATTCAAATGTGGCCCCAAATCAGTCAGGAATGCTCAGTACTGTGTAAAAAAAGTTATTCAATCTCTGTAGAAACCCAGAGAAGTCTCTGCTAATAGATAAAACTTTTTCATGTCAACACTTTAGAACATGCAAAACAGTGTCAAGAGACTCCTTACATAGTTTATTCTGTGCTTTAGGATTTGTAGATGAGTATGTTAATATTGCTTGGAGAATCACTGTACAGGGAGTTCCCAATCTGTGGAGTCCCCAGTGTGTGGATATTAAAGTAGCTCAGTTCAGCAACAAGAAACTGGTGGTTTGAATGGCTTATTGGAACTGTTTTGTAGGTTTAGTTAAAGTGGTCACTTCTTACAATTTGGTGTTAGATGGAAGCTTCATGCTAAGAATTCTTATCATCTCTTAATGAAGAGATTATTGTGCTTTTGATTTATTTGCCCAAAGAGAAAATGTGGCTCTAACAAGTCATTTTAAAGTAGCCAGAGCAGCAAGAAATCGGCTTACCCCTGTGGGGGTGTGGTGGCATTCCACCTAGCCAGGGCTGGATACAAATAGAAACATTCCCTAAGGATTATATCTGAGCTGCAGAAACTCCTTTTCCTTGGCTGTGTTTGCTTGCTGTAACAGTGCCCTCATAAATCAGCTTTTTAAATTATTTCTGCTGCTGTTAATCTGTTCTAGAGAACAATAAACGTATGAAACAAATCCTTTAAAATGTTTTCATTTTCTAAGGAAATACAATAATGAAAATCCTTAAATACCAAAGTACTGAAGTAGCTGAACAAGCTGACTGAATTATACCATTCCTGCACAGTGATTCATGGCCATATTCTTTCTGGGGTCATAAATTTAAACATAAATGAAATTGTACAGCAAGGACCTCATTTGATTGGAATCAAAATGAATCCCCTTCCCCAGAAGAATTATAGTTTCTTAATAGACTTGTACTTACCAACAACAAGGTTGCATAGTGGGTAAGAATGATTTCCTACTTCCTTTACTGTTTCTCTTAAGAACAAAGTTAAAATCCAAAAATGTTCGTTTTCTTGCTTGAATGAACTACTGGGGGGAGACCAGCAACCATTTAATTGGTATTTTCACTTCTTGTCAAAAGCAGGGGCTATGGAAGAGTGTAGAAACAAAGTAATTGCACATGATACTTCCTTCCACATCCAAACACAAGTACTCTCCCAGTCTTCATATCAAGGAGACATCCTAAAAGAAGTGTGGTTTCTGTTTGTTTGATAATTGTCAATAGTTACCTGTGAACCTGGATGACTTCCTCCTGAATCCTTGTACAATTGGAGCCTGTGCAATATTCTGTAGTGAGTAGATCTGCAACCTAGCTAGATACTCTATATGATAAACTACGACTTTTTAGTATCTTTTCCAGTTTGCCAATTGGTAGCTTATTTGCTGCTCTATGATCCCTACCCTATGCCAGTGTGTATGTCTATCTCAGACTGTCCTTTATACTTTGGTACTCAGGTGAATATATGTTTGATTCTACAATTATATGGGCTCTAGTTCATGAGCTGTATCAAATTCAGCTACAATATCTGCTATCTCTTCCCACTATACACACTCACTACTCTGAGCCTCTTGCTTTTATGGCAGAAGCAGTAAATCAGAGAGATATCCTAGTCTGATGTTTTTATCTGCTCCTATCATCAATTTGAGTTTATGTTTGTAGATAGTCATCATCACTTTTCAAGTTGACAGGATCTGGGAGAGCCATTCTGAATGGCTTGGGGGAGAGTTGGTTTTTGTCTAGTAAAATCCAGTGTAGTCTAGAGGGAGTGTAGTCATCTGCCTTCCTGACAAGTGGAATTCAATGGGAGCACAACTGTAGGTACAGAAGTCTCAGGACATAACATAAATGCTGGAGAGCTTGAGTTTGTACATTGCATTCTGTCATTTGTATTGGAACTGTAAGGTGCTAATTGCAGCAAGGTTTCATCTTCCCTATTTTCTGAAATTTTCCAATCAAAGATGTTATTACAAATATTTCTTCCTTCTATAATATTGAGGTTTTTCTATGGAAAGAAGCAATTAAATGGGAGATGGGGGGGGAAAGTAAAAACTATAGTGTTTAGAATCTGTGTTCTCAATGTCTTGGACCACAAAGGGAAACCTAATTTTGAGATGTTTCAATACATTTTCATGCTTCACTTTCACTTTTTCCACTCTTGTTTTCAAGACAGCATTTCCAGTCCTCAGTTGTCAATAAATACAAGAGAAATAAATATTACTTCTTTCTAGGAGTGATAACTCATCACTGGTCTGATTTAAGGTCTGAAAAGGGGAAGTTTTAAGCAGTCTCTTGTACAGGAGTTCTTTGGAGATGACTTTGTTGAGTTGAATTAGTAACTTAGTGCATGTTAATTTGCCAAGATGGGAATAGTATAGAACAGTATTAATTAAGAGGGAAGTGAGTAATCAGAACTGGGGAAGAAACAAAACATAAAACACTCAGGACAGTAAAAAAGAACATTATTTGATTGTTGGTTTTATGCATATGTGTCAGGCATGATGGCTTTGATCCCTCATAGAAGGAATATTATTGAAAACATATCTCCTGAAAGTTACTTTGTGAGTAAGTCTGGCTTGTCAGGGGAAAGAAAACAGTGAAATGTTTGTTTCTTTAAATGGAAAAATTGAAGTCTCTCTTGGCTCTTGTGTACCATTGTTGGCTTCAAGGTGGTACTGAAAGTTCCCTTTGGATCAGATTCAAGGGCTAAGGAAAAAGTGCTGCTCCGGGTGGAGCTCTAAAGTAAGTGCCACCTTTATGTACAAGTATTTGGTTTTTAAATGCTTTCTTAGCAGGAAATACTGCAAAACATTCTCTAGGGGGGGGAAAAAAAGGGAGCTTTTGTTTCAGACTGGACTCCCATTCTCATCAAACACTTGACTGTTGATTTTTGTCATTCAAAAGGTGGCAGAATTAGAGAAGCAAGACAAAGGTCAAATGCATTCAAAAGTAGGCAAAGTTATTCAGTTGTACACAAGAGCACAGTTCCCTGGCCACTGCTGTTGTGTACTGGAATAATTTCTATCTCCTCTGCCCCCTCAAGGCAGTTCTAGCTGCTAGGTATCTGCCCTGGCACTTGTTGCTTTGACTTGCTCCCTGTTATGCAGTCGTGTATCTGGGCAATAGATCTCTATGAGAGACAAAGAGCTGCTGAGGGATTTGGTACCACAAGAAACATTTAGCAGAGGTGCTGCTGCATGCTATTCCCAATGGGCTGAAGGCTCCAAAGGCTTACAACCAAGCTCTCTGTAGAGAGCTTCTGAATAGGAACCTGTGGGCAAATCCCTAATCATACCTCTCGAGCTAAAGTAAGGTAAAATGTATGTACATCAGTCATATCACAACACAGCTCACAGAATCACAGAAATTAGGGGCTGGAAGGGACCTAGAAGATCATCTAGTCCAACCCCCCTGCCTGAGCAGGAT